>JASTWL010001633.1:0-29269 GCA_035220575.1 Temnothorax rugatulus | reverse complement strand
CGGAGTGTGTGAAGTTGGCCCCTCCAAATCATCCAAATATAGTTCTGTTTAGAGTTCTGGCTTCTTTCGAGCAATAGAAAGAGTTCCTGATAGGTTTTAAAAAGAGTTCTGGCGATTAAGGTAACGAAAACACCTTTTGAAAAAAGGGGGGCCAACTTCACGATTTTTTAAATCAAATTTTGAGATCGAATAGTTCTGAATGGCCTAAACGCTTTATTTTGCGATTATCTAGAGTTCCTGATACAAAAAAAATTTTTTTGGTTACTTAAAAAAAAATAAAAAATTTTGAAAATTTGATTTTGAGATCGAGTAGTTCTGAATGCCTTAAACGCTTTATTTTGCGATTACCTAGAGTTCCTGATACATAAAAAATTTTTTGGTTTGATTAAAAACAATTTTTTGGCAAAAGAAAATTTTCGATCATCTCTCGTTCAAATATCGGTTATCTTGTAAACCGTTAGCCTAATCGCTTTGAGCCATAAGACTTTTCGTCACAACTTGTCGAGAAATGTCCAAAAGTCCCATCAGAACTATTCGGAACTCCAAAAAAATTTTCGACTCCGGGACTTAGAAAACTCAATCATCTCTCGATCAAATATCGGTTATCTTTCCAAATATAGTTCTGTTTAGAGTTCTGGCTTCTTTCGAGCAATAGAAAGAGTTCCTGATAAGGTTTAAAAAGAGTTCTGGCGATTAAGGTAATGAAAACACCTTTTGAAAAAAGGGGGGCCAACTTTGTGTGTGTGAAGCTAGCGTCTCATTTTGCGGCAACTCACAAATTATTGAGAGTTCTGACTTCCTTTTTAATAATTCTAGAGTTCCTGATAGTTTAAACAAATAGTTCTGGCCATTAAAGCCAAAAAACGCGTCAGTACAAACTGAGAAGCTAGGTTCACGCAGCGTCTCACTTTGTCCTACACAAGTTCCAGCACTGTATCTTATCAGATTTTGCGAGATCTATAGTTCTATAACAGTTTTATAAAGAGTTCTGCCATATAAAAGCAAAAAAAGTTAATTATAAGGTATTAAAAAAATTACAATTTAACAAGTATACCGAGTTGAGACGATAGTTGAAATCTCAAAAGTTACAGCCCTTCAAAGTGCCACCCCTAAAATTAAAAAATGATTTTACCGGAGTTCTCGCGGGAGTTCTGGTCGCCCCCCGAGGAGTTCTATCGAAAACTATCAGGGTCCGAAGCGCTCCGACCAATATTTCAAAAGTTACAGCACTTCGAAGTGCCACCCCTAAAATTAAAAAATGATTTTACCGGAGTTCTCGCGGGAGTTCTGGTCGCCCCCCGAGGAGTTCTATCGAAAACTATCGGGGTCCGAAGCGCTCCGACCAATATTTCAAAAGTTACAGCACTTCGAAGTGGAACACCTTGAAAATTTTCTAAGTCCCGAGGGGTAATTTTTTCGAAGTGCTGTAACTTGAAATATTGGTCGGAGCGCTTCGGACCCCGATAGTTTTCGATAGAACTCCTTGGGGGGCGACCAGAACTCCTGCGAGAACTCCGGTAAAATCATTTTTTAACTTTAGGGGTGGCACTTTGAAGGGCTGTAACTTTTGAAATATTGGTCGGAGCGCTTCGGACCCTGATAGTTTTCGATAGAACTCCTCGGGGGGGGCGACCAGAACTCCCGCGAGAACTCCAGGTAAAATCATTTTTTAATTTTAGGAGTGGCACTTTGAAGGGCTGTAACTTTTGAAATATTGGTCGGAGCGCTTCGGACCCTGATAGTTTTCGACAGAACTCCTCGGGGGGCGACCAGAACTCCCACGAGAACTGCCGATTTCCGAAAAAAAAATTTACCTCTCGGGACTTAGAAAATTTTCGAGGTGTGGCACTTCGAAGTGCTGTAACTTTTGAAATATTGGTCGGAGCGCTTCGGATCCCGATAGTTTTCGATAAAACTCCTCGGGGGGCGACCAGAACTCCCGCGAGAACTCCGGTAAAATCATTTTTTAACTTTAGGGGTGGCACTTTGAAGGGCTGTAACTTTTGAAATATTGGTCGGAGCGCTTCGGACCCTGATAGTTTTCGATAGAACTCCTCGGGGGGCGACCAGAACTCCCACGAGAACTGCCGATTTCCGAAAAAAAAATTTACCTCTCGGGACTTAGGAAATTTTCGAGGTGTGGCACTTCGAAGTGCTGTAACTTTTGAAATATTGGTCGGAGCGCTTCGGACCCCGATAGTTTTCGATAGAACTCCTCGGGGGGCGACCAGAACTCCCGCGAGAACTCCGGTAAAATCATTTTTTAACTTTAGGGGTGGCACTTTGAAGGGCTGTAACTTTTGAAATATTGGTCGGAGCGCTTCGGCCCCTTATAGTTTTCGATAGAACTTCTCGGGGGGCGACCAGAACTCCCACGAGAACTGCCGATTTCCGAAAAAAAATTTACCTCTCGGGACTTAGAAAATTTTCGAGGTATGGCACTTCGAAGTGCTGTAACTTTTGAAATATTGGTCGGAGCGCTTCGGACCCCGATAGTTTTCGATAGAACTCCTCGGGGGGCGACCAGAACTCCCGCGAGAACTCCGGCAAAATCATTTTTTAACTTTAGGCGTGGCACTTTGAAGGGCTGTAACTTTTGAAATATTGGTCGGAGCGCTTCGGACCCTGATAGTTTTCGATAGAACTCCTCGGGGGGCGACCAGAACTCCCGCGAGAACTCCAGTAAAATCATTTTTTAATTTTAGGGGTGGCACTTTGAAGGGCTGTAACTTTTGAGATTTCAACTATCGTCTCAACTCGGTATACTTGTTAAATTGTAATTTTTTTTAATACCTTATAATTAACTTTTTTTGCTTTTATATGGCAGAACTCTTTATAAAACTGTTATAGAACTATAGATCTCGCAAAATCTGATAAGATACAGTGCTGGAACTTGTGTAGGACAAAGTGAGACGCTGCGTGAACCTAGCTTCTCAGTTTGTACTGACGCGTTTTTTGGCTTTAACGGCCAGAACTATTTGTTTAAACTATCAGGAACTCTAGAATTATTAAAAAGGAAGTCAGAACTCTCAATAATTTGTGAGTTGCCGCAAAATGAGACGTTAGCTTCACACACACAAAGTTGGCCCTCCTTTTTTCAAAAGGTGTTTTCGTTACCTTAATCGCCAGAACTCTTTTTAAAACTTATCAGGAACTCTTTCTATTGCCCGAAAGAAGCCAGAACTCTAAACAGAACTATATTTGGAAAAATAACCGATATTTGATCGAGAGATGATTGAGTTTTCTAAGTCCCGGAGTCGAAAATTTTTTTGGAGTTCCGAATAGTTCTGATGGGACTTTTGAACATTTCTCGACGAGTTGTGACGAAAAGTCTTATGGCTCAAAGCGATTAGGCTAACGGTTTGCAAGATAACCGATATTTGAACGAGAGATAATTGAAAATTTTCTTTTGCCAAAAAATTGTTTTTAATTAAACCAAAAATTTTTTTATGTATCAGGAACTCTAGGTAATCGCAAAGTAAAGCGTTTAAGGCATTCAGAACTACTCGATCTCAAAATCAAATTTTCAAAATTTTTTATTTTTTTTTAAATAACCAAAAAAATTTTTTATGTATTAGTTTGGCAGAGTTTGTTAGTTTGGCGGAGTTTGTTAGTTTGGCAGAGTTTGTTAGTTTGGCAGAGTTTGCTAGTTTGGCAGAGTTTGCTAGTTTGGCAGAGTTTGCTAGTTTGGCAGAGTTTGTTAGTTTGGCGGAGTTTGTTTGGCGGAGTTAGTTTGGCGGAGTTAGTTTGGTGGAGTGAGATAGTTTGGCAGAGTTAGTTTTGCAGAGTGAGTTAGTTTGGCAGAGTTTGGTTAGTTTGGCGGAGTTTGTTAGTTTGGCGGAGTTTGTTAGTTTGGCAGAGTTTGCTAGTTTGGCAGAGTTTGTTAGTTTGGCGGAGTTTGTTTGGCGGAGTTAGTTTGGTGGAGTTAGTTTGGTGGAGTGAGATAGTTTGGCAGAATGAGTAAGTTTGGCAGAGTTTGTTAGTTTGACAGTTAGTTTGTTTGGCGAAGTTTGTTAGTTTGGCAGAGTTCGTTAGTTTTGCAAAGTTTGTTTGGCGGAGTGAGTTTGTTTGGCGGAGTTTGTTAGTTTGGCAGAGTGAGTTTAGTTTGGCAGAGTTTGTTAGTTTGGCGGAGTTTGTTAGTTTGGCAGAGTTTGTTTGCCGGAGTTAGTTTGGCAGAGTTTGTTTGGCAGAGTGAGTTTAGTTTGGCAGAGTTTGTTAGTTTGGCGGAGTTTGTTAGTTTGGCAGAGTTTGTTTGCCGGAGTTAGTTTGGCGGAGTTTGTTAGTTTGGCGGAGTGAGATAGTTTGGCAGAGTGAGATAGTTTGGCGGAATTAGTTTGGCAGTGTTTGGCAGTTTACTGTGGCAGAGTGAGTAAGTTTGGCAGAGTTTGTTAGTTTGGCAGAGTTTGTTAGTTTGGCAGAGTTTGTTAGTTTGGCGGAGTTTGTTAGTTTGGCAGAGTTTGTTAGTTTGGCAGAGTTTGTTAGTTTGGCGGAGTTTGTTTGGCGGAGTTAGTTTGGCGGAGTTAGTTTGGTGGAGTGAGATAGTTTGGCAGAATGAGATAGTTTGGCAGAGTTTGTTAGTTTGACAGTTAGTTTGTTTGGCGAAGTTTGTTAGTTTGGCAGAGTTCGTTAGTTTTGCAAAGTTTGTTTGGCAGAGTGAGTTTGTTTGGCGGAGTTTGTTAGTTTGGCAGAGTGAGTTTAGTTTGGCAGAGTTTGTTAGTTTGGCGGAGTTTGTTAGTTTGGCAGAGTTTGTTTGCCGGAGTTAGTTTGGCAGAGTTTGTTTGGCAGAGTGAGTTTAGTTTGGCAGAGTTTGTTAGTTTGGCGGAGTTTGTTAGTTTGGCAGAGTTTGTTTGCCGGAGTTAGTTTGGCGGAGTTTGTTAGTTTGGCGGAGTGAGATAGTTTGGCAGAGTGAGATAGTTTGGCGGAATTAGTTTGGCAGTGTTTGGCAGTTTACTGTGGCAGAGTGAGTAAGTTTGGCAGAGTTTGTTAGTTAGGCAGAGTTTGTTAGTTTGGCAGAGTTTGTTAGTTTGGCGGAGTTTGTTAGTTTGGCAGAGTTAGTTTGGCAGAGTGTGTTTAGTTTGTTAGTTTGGCGGAGTTTGTTTGGCGGAGTTAGTTTGGTGGAGTTAGTTTGGCAGAGTGTGTTAGTTTTGCAGAGTTTGTTAGTTTGGCAGAGTTAGTTTGGGCGGAGTTTGTTAATTTGGCGGAGTTTGTTTGGCAGAGTGAGTTTAGTTTGGCAGAGTTTGTTAGTTTGGCGGAGTTAGTTTG
This sequence comes from Temnothorax rugatulus, assembly GCA_035220575.1. Lineage (NCBI taxonomy): Eukaryota > Metazoa > Arthropoda > Insecta > Hymenoptera > Formicidae > Temnothorax > Temnothorax rugatulus. The sequence continues at coordinate 24,007 of JASTWL010001633.1, read as the reverse complement.
GCAGAGTTAGTTTGTTGCGGAGTTAGTTGGCAGAGTTGTTTGGCAGGAGTTTGTTAGTTTGGCAGAGTTTGTTAGTTTGGCAGAGTTAGTTTGGCAGAGTGTGTTAGTTTGGCAGAGTTTGTTAGTTTGGCAGAGTTTGTTAGTTTGGCGGAGTTTGTTAGTTTGGCGGAGTTTGTTAGTTTGGCAGAGTTTGTTAGTTTGGCGGAGTTTGTTAGTTTGGCAGAGTTAGTTTGGCAGAGTGTGTTTAGTTTGTTAGTTTGGCGAAGTTTGTTAGTTTGGCAGAGTTTGGTTAGTTTGGCGGAGTTTGTTAGTTTGCCGGAGTTAGTTTGGCGGAGTTTGTTAGTTTGCCGGAGTTAGTTTGGCAGAGTTTGTTTGTTTGCCGGAGTTAGTTTGGCAGAGTTTGTTTGGCGGAGTTTGTTAGTTTGGCGAAGTTTGTTAGTTTGGCAGAGTTTGTTAGTTTGGCGGAGTTTGTTAGTTTGGCAGAGTGTGTTTAGTTTGTTAGTTTGGCGAAGTTTGTTAGTTTGGCAGAGTTTGGTTAGTTTGGCGGAGTTGTTAGTTTTGCCGGAGTTTGTTAGTTTGGCAGAGTGAGTTTGGCAGAGTTTGCTAGTTTGGCAGAGTTTGCTAGTTTGGCAGAGTTTGTTAGTTTGGCGGAGTTTGTTAATTTGGCGGAGTTTGATAGTTTGGCAGAGTTTGGTTAGTTTGGCGGAGTTTGTTTGGCGAAGTTTGGCGGAGTGAGATAGTTTGGCAAAGTTTGTTAGTTTGGCGGAGTTTGTTAGTTTGGCGGAGTTTGTTAGTTTGCAGAGTTTGTTAGTTTGGCGGAGTTTGTTAGTTTGGCAGAGTTAGTTTTGGCGGAGTTTGTGTAGTTTGGCAGAGTTAGTTTGGCGGAGTTTGTTAGTTTGGCAGAGTTGTTTGGCGGAGTTTGTTTGGCGAAGTTTGGCAGAGTTTTGTTAGTTTGGCAAAGTTTTGTTTGGCGGAGTGAGTTTGTTTTGGCGGAGTTTGTTAGTTTGGCAGAGTTAGTTTGGCAGAGTTAGTTTGGCAGAGTGAGTTTGGCGGAGTGAGTTAGTTTGGCAGAGTTTGCTAGTTTGGCAGAGTTTGCTAGTTTGGCAGAGTTTGTAGTTTTGCGGAGTTTGTTTGGCGGAGTTAGTTTGGTGGAGTGAGATAGTTTGGCAGAGTGAGATAGTTTGGCAGAGTTAGTTTGGCAGAGTTAGTTAGTTTGGCGGAGTTTGTTAGTTTGGGCAGGAGTTTGTTAGTTTGGCAGGAGTTTGTTAGTTTGGCAGAGTTAGTTTGGCAGGAGTTTGTTAGTTTGGCAGAGTTTAGTTTGGCAGAGTTGTTAGTTTGGCGAGGAGTTTGTTAGTTTGGCAGGAGTTTGTTAGTTTGGCGGAGTTTTGTTAGTTTGGTGAGTGAGATAGTTTGCGATTGTTAGTGTGGCGGAGTGATAGTTTGGCAGAGTTGCTAGTTTGGCAGAGTTTGTTAGTTTGGCGGAGTTTGTTTGGCGGAGTTTTGGCGGAGTTAGTTTGGTGGAGTGAGATAGTTTGGCAGAGTGAGATAGTTTGGCAGAGTTAGTTTGGCAGAGTGAGTTAGTTTGGCAGAGTTTGTTAGTTTGGCGGAGTTTGTTAGTTTGGCAGAGTTTGTTAGTTTGGCGAGTTAGTTAGTTTGGCAGAGTTAGTTTTGGCAGAGTGTGTTAGTTTTGCAGAGTTGTTAGTTTGGCAGTGTTAGTTTGGCAGAGTTTGTTAATTTGGCGGAGTTTGTTTGGCAGAGTGAGTTTAGTTTGGCAGAGTTTGTTAGTTTGGCGGAGTTAGTTTTGGTGGAGTGAGATAGTTTGGCAGAGTTTGTTTGGCAGAGTGAGTTAGTTTGGCAGAGTGAGTTAGTTTGGCAGAGTTTGTTAGTTTGGCAGAGTTTGTTTGGCGAAGTTTGTTAGTTTGGCAGAGTTTGTTAGTTTGGCAAAGTTTGTTTGGCGGAGTGAGTTTGTTTGGCGGAGTTTGTTAGTTTGGCAGAGTGGGTTAGTTTGGCAGAGTTTGTTAGTTTGGCGGAGTTTGTTAGTTTGGCAGAGTTTGTTTGCCGGAGTTAGTTTGGCAGAGTTTGTTTGGCAGAGTGAGTTTAGTTTGGCAGAGTTTGTTAGTTTGGCGGAGTTTGTTAGTTTGGCAGAGTTTGTTTGCCGGAGTTAGTTTGGCGGAGTTTGTTAGTTTGGCGGAGTGAGATAGTTTGGCAGAGTGAGATAGTTTGGCGGAATTAGTTTGGCAGTGTTTGGCAGTTTACTGTGGCAGAGTGAGTAAGTTTGGCAGAGTTTGTTAGTTTGGCAGAGTTTGTTAGTTTGGCAGAGTTTGTTAGTTGGCGGAGTTTGTTAGTTTGGCAGAGTTTGTTAGTTTGGCAGAGTTTGTTAGTTTGGCGGAGTTTGTTTGGCGGAGTTAGTTTGGTGGAGTTAGTTTGGTGGAGTGAGATAGTTTGGCAGAGTTAGTTTTGCAGAGTGAGTTAGTTTGGCAGAGTTTGTTAGTTTGGCAGAGTTTGTTAGTTTGGCGGAGTTTGTTAGTTTGGCAGAGTTAGTTAGTTTGGCAGAGTTAGTTTGGCAGAGTGTGTTAGTTTTGCAGAGTTTGTTAGTTTGGCAGAGTTAGTTTGGCGGAGTTTGTTAGTTTGGCGGAGTTTGTTTGGCAGAGTGAGTTAGTTTGGCAGAGTTTGTTAGTTTGGCGGAGTTAGTTTGGCGGAGTTAGTTTGGTGGAGTGAGATAGTTTGGCAGAGTTTGTTAGTTTGGCAGAGTTTGTTAGTTTTGGCCGGAGTTTGTTAGTTTGGCAGAGTTTGTTTGCCGGAGTTTGTTTTGGCAGAGTTTGTTAGTTTTGGCAGAGTTTGTTTGGCGGAGTTTTTTAGTTTGGCAGAGTTAGTTTTGGCAGATTTGTTTGGCAGAGTGAGTTATTTTGGCAGAGTTTTGTTAGTTTTGGCGGAGTTTGTTAGTTTGGCAGAGTTTGCTATTTGGCAGAGTTTGCTAGTTTGGCAGAGTTTGTTAGTTTTGCGGAGTTTGTGTTTGGCGGAGTTTGTTTGGCAGAGTTAGTTTTGCAGAGTGATTAGTTTGGCAGAGTTTTGTTTTTGTGGCGGAGTGAGTTTGTTTGGCGGAGGTTTGTTAGTTTTGGCAGTTTGTTTGGCAGAGTGAGTTTGGCGGAGTGAGTTTAGTTTGGCAGAGTTTGCTAGTTTGGCAGAGTTAGTTTGGCGGAGTTAGTTTGGTGGAGTGAGATATTTGGCAGAGTTTGATAGTTTGGCAGAGTTTGTTAGTTTGGTATAGTTAGTTTGGCAGAGTGTGTTAGTTTGGCAGAGTTTGTTAGTTTGGCAGAGTTTGTTAGTTTGGCGGAGTTTGTTAGTTTGGCGGAGTTTGTTAGTTTGGCAGAGTTTGTTAGTTTGGCGGAGTTTGTTAGTTTGGCAGAGTTAGTTTGGCAGAGTGTGTTTAGTTTGTTAGTTTGGCGAAGTTTGTTAGTTTGGCAGAGTTTGGTTAGTTTGGCGGAGTTTGTTAGTTTGCCGGAGTTAGTTTGGCGGAGTTTGTTAGTTTGCCGGAGTTAGTTTGGCAGAGTTTGTTTGTTTGCCGGAGTTAGTTTGGCAGAGTTTGTTTGGCGGAGTTTGTTAGTTTGGCGAAGTTTGTTAGTTTGGCAGAGTTTGTTAGTTTGGCGGAGTTTGTTAGTTTGGCAGAGTGTGTTTAGTTTGTTAGTTTGGCGAAGTTTGTTAGTTTGGCAGAGTTTGGTTAGTTTGGCGGAGTTTGTTAGTTTGCCGGAGTTTGTTAGTTTGGCGGAGTTAGTTTGGCAGAGTTTGCTAGTTTGGCAGAGTTTGCTAGTTTGGCAGAGTTTGTTAGTTTGGCGGAGTTTGTTAATTTGGCGGAGTTTGATAGTTTGGCAGAGTTTGGTTAGTTTGGCGGAGTTTGTTTGGCGAAGTTTGGCGGAGTGAGATAGTTTGGCAGAGTTTGTTAGTTTGGCGGAGTTTGTTAGTTTGGCGGAGTTTGTTAGTTTGGCAGAGTTTGTTAGTTTGGCGGAGTTTGTTAGTTTGGCAGAGTTAGTTTGGCGGAGTTTGTTAGTTTGGCAGAGTTAGTTTGGCGGAGTTTGTTAGTTTGGCAGAGTTAGTTTGGCGGAGTTTGTTTGGCGAAGTTTGGCAGAGTTTGTTAGTTTGGCAAAGTTTGTTTGGCGGAGTGAGTTTGTTTGGCGGAGTTTGTTAGTTTGGCAGAGTTAGTTTGGCAGAGTTAGTTTGGCAGAGTGAGTTTGGCGGAGTGAGTTAGTTTGGCAGAGTTTGCTAGTTTGGCAGAGTTTGCTAGTTTGGCAGAGTTTGTTAGTTTTGCGGAGTTTGTTTGGCGGAGTTAGTTTGGTGGAGTGAGATAGTTTGGCAGAGTGAGATAGTTTGGCAGAGTTAGTTTGGCAGAGTGAGTTAGTTTGGCAGAGTTTGTTAGTTTGGCGGAGTTTGTTAGTTTGGCAGAGTTTGTTAGTTTGGCAGAGTTAGTTTGGCAGAGTGTGTTAGTTTGGCAGAGTTTGTTAGTTTGGCAGAGTTTGTTTGGCGGAGTGAGTTTAGTTTGGCAGAGTTTGTTAATTTGGCGGAGTTTGTTAGTTTGGTGGAGTGAGATAGTTTGGCGGAATTAGTTTGGTGGAGTGAGATAGTTTGGCAGAGTTTGTTAGTTTGCTAGTTTGGCAGAGTTTGTTAGTTTGGCGGAGTTTGTTTGGCGGAGTTAGTTTGGCGGAGTTTGTTAGTTTGGCGGAGTGAGATAGTTTGGCAGAGTGAGATAGTTTGGCGGAATTAGTTTGGCAGTGTTTGGCAGTTTACTGTGGCAGAGTGAGTAAGTTTGGCAGAGTTTGTTAGTTTGGCAGAGTTTGTTAGTTTGGCAGAGTTTGTTAGTTTGGCGGAGTTTGTTAGTTTGGCAGAGTTTGCTAGTTTGGCAGAGTTTGTTAGTTTGGCGGAGTTTGTTTGGCGGAGTTAGTTTGGTGGAGTTAGTTTGGTGGAGTGAGATAGTTTGGCAGAGTTAGTTTTGCAGAGTGAGTTAGTTTGGCAGAGTTTGTTAGTTTGGCGGAGTTTGTTAGTTTGGCAGAGTTTGTTAGTTTGGCAGAGTTAGTTAGTTTGGCAGAGTTAGTTTGGCAGAGTGTGTTAGTTTTGCAGAGTTTGTTAGTTTGGCAGAGTTAGTTTGGCAGAGTTTGTTAATTTGGCGGAGTTTGTTTGGCAGAGTGAGTTTAGTTTGGCAGAGTTTGTTAGTTTGGCAGAGTTAGTTTGGCAGAGTGTGTTAGTTTGGCAGAGTTTGTTTGGCAGAGTGAGTTAGTTTGGCAGAATGAGTAAGTTTGGCAGAGTTTGTTAGTTTGGCAGAGTTTGTTTGGCGAAGTTTGTTAGTTTGGCAGAGTTCGTTAGTTTTGCAAAGTTTGTTTGGCGGAGTGAGTTTGTTTGGCGGAGTTTGTTAGTTTGGCAGAGTGAGTTTAGTTTGGCAGAGTTTGTTAGTTTGGCGGAGTTTGTTAGTTTGGCAGAGTTTGTTTGCCGGAGTTAGTTTGGCAGAGTTTGTTTGGCAGAGTGAGTTAGTTTGGCAGAGTTTGTTAGTTTGGCGGAGTTTGTTAGTTTGGCAGAGTTTGTTTGGCGGAGTTAGTTTGGCAGAGTTTGTTAGTTTGGCGAGTTAGTTTGGCAGAGTGAGTTAGTTTGGCGGAGTTAGTTTGGCAGTGTTTGGCAGTTTACTGTGGCAGAGTGAGTAAGTTTGGCAGAGTTTGTTAGTTTGGCAGAGTTTGTTAGTTTGGCAGAGTTTGTTAGTTTGGCGGAGTTTGTTAGTTTGGCAGAGTTTGTTAGTTTGGCAGAGTTTGTTAGTTTGGCGGAGTTTGTTAGTTTGGCAGAGTTTGTTAGTTTGGCAGAGTTAGTTTGGCAGAGTGTGTTAGTTTGGCAGAGTTTGTTAGTTTGGCAGAGTTAGTTTGGCGGAGTTTGTTAGTTTGGCGGAGTTTGTTAGTTTGGCAGAGTTTGTTAGTTTGGCAGAGTTTGTTAGTTTGGCGGAGTTAGTTTGGCGGAGTTAGTTTGGCGGAGTTTGTTAGTTTGGCAGAGTTTGTTAGTTTGGCGGAGTTTGTTAGTTTGGCGGAGTTTGTTAGTTTGGCAGAGTTTGTTTGCCGGAGTTTGTTTGGCAGAGTTTGTTAGTTTGGCAGAGTTTGTTTGGCGGAGTTTGTTAGTTTGGCAGAGTTAGTTTGGCAGAGTTTGTTTGGCAGAGTGAGTTTAGTTTGGCAGAGTTTGTTAGTTTGGCGGAGTTTGTTAGTTTGGCAGAGTTTGTTAGTTTGGCAGAGTTTGTTAGTTTGGCAGAGTTTGTTAGTTTGGCAGAGTTTGTTTGGCGGAGTTAGTTTGGCAGAGTTAGTTTTGCAGAGTGAGTTAGTTTGGCAGAGTTTGTTTGTTTGGCAGAGTGAGTTTGTTTGGCGGAGTTTGTTAGTTTGGCAGAGTTTGTTTGGCAGAGTTAGTTTGGCAGAGTGAGTTTGGCGGAGTGAGTTAGTTTGGCAGAGTTTGCTAGTTTGGCAGAGTTAGTTTGGCGGAGTTAGTTTGGTGGAGTTAGTTTGGCGAATTAGTTTGGTGGAGTGAGATAGTTTGGCAGAGTGAGATAGTTTGGCAGAGTTTGGCAGTTTACTGTGGCAGAGTGAGTTTGTTAGTTTGGCAGAGTTAGTTTGGCAGAGTGAGTTTGGCGGAGTGAGTTAGTTTGGCAGAGTTTGCTAGTTTGGCGGAGTTAGTTTGGCGGAGTTAGTTTGGTGGAGTGAGATAGTTTGGCGGAATTAGTTTGGTGGAGTGAGATAGTTTGGCAGAGTGAGATAGTTTGGCGGAATTAGTTTGGCAGAGTTTGGCAGTTTACTGTGGCAGAGTGAGTTTGTTTGGCGAAATTAGTTTGGCAGAGTTTGGCAGTTTACTGTGGCAGAGTGAGTTAGTTTGGCAGAGTTTGTTAGTTTGGCAGAGTTTGCTAGTTTGGCAGAGTTTGTTAGTTTGGCGGAGTTTGTTTGGCGGAGTTAGTTTGGTGGAGTTAGTTTGGTGGAGTGAGATAGTTTGGCAGAGTTAGTTTTGCAGAGTGAGTTAGTTTGGCAGAGTTTGTTAGTTTGGCGGAGTTTGTTAGTTTGGCAGAGTTTGTTAGTTTGGCAGAGTTGTTAGTTTGGCAGAGTTAGTTAGTTTGGCAGAGTTAGTTTGGCAGAGTGTGTTAGTTTTGCAGAGTTTGTTAGTTTGGCAGAGTTAGTTTGGCGGAGTTTGTTAATTTGGCGGAGTTTGTTTGGCAGAGTGAGTTTAGTTTGGCAGAGTTTGTTAGTTTGGCGGAGTTAGTTTGGCGGAGTTAGTTTGGTGGAGTGAGATAGTTTGGCAGAGTTTGATAGTTTGGCAGAGTTTGATTGGCGGAGTTAGTTTGGCAGAGTTTGTTTGGCAGAGTGAGTTAGTTTGGCAGAATGAGTAAGTTTGGCAGAGTTTGTTAGTTTGGCAGAGTTTGTTTGGCGAAGTTTGTTAGTTTGGCAGAGTTCGTTAGTTTTGCAAAGTTTGTTTGGCGGAGTGAGTTTGTTTGGCGGAGTTTGTTAGTTTGGCAGAGTGAGTTTAGTTTGGCAGAGTTTGTTAGTTTGGCGGAGTTTGTTAGTTTGGCAGAGTTTGTTTGCCGGAGTTAGTTTGGCAGAGTTTGTTTGGCAGAGTGAGTTTAGTTTGGCAGAGTTTGTTAGTTTGGCGGAGTTTGTTAGTTTGGCAGAGTTTGTTTGCCGGAGTTAGTTTGGCAGAGTTTGTTTGGCGGAGTTTGTTAGTTTGGCGGAGTGAGATAGTTTGGCAGAGTGAGATAGTTTGGCGGAATTAGTTTGGCAGTGTTTGGCAGTTTACTGTGGCAGAGTGAGTAAGTTTGGCAGAGTGAGTTAGTTTGGCAGAGTTTGTTAGTTTGGCAGAGTTTGCTAGTTTGGCAGAGTTTGTTAGTTTGGCGGAGTTTGTTTGGCGGAGTTAGTTTGGCGGAGTTAGTTTGGCGGAGTTAGTTTGGTGGAGTGAGATAGTTTGGCAGAGTGAGATAGTTTGGCAGAGTTAGTTTTGCAGAGTTTGTTAGTTTGGCAGAGTTTGTTTGGCGGAATTAGTTTGGCGGAGTGAGATAGTTTGGCGGAATTAGTTTGGCAGAGTTTGGCAGTTTACTGTGGCAGAGTGAGTTAGTTTGGCAGAGTTTGTTAGTTTGGCAGAGTTTGCTAGTTTGGCAGAGTTTGCTAGTTTGGCAGAGTTTGTTAGTTTGGCGGAGTTAGTTTGGCGGAGTTAGTTTGGTGGAGTGAGATAGTTTGGCGGAGTTAGTTTGGCGGAGTTAGTTTGGTGGAGTGAGATAGTTTGGCAGAGTTTGATAGTTTGGCAGAGTTTGATTGGCGGAGTTAGTTTGGCAGAGTTTGTTTGGCGGAGTTAGTTTGGCAGAGTTTGTTTGGCAGAGTTTGTTAGTTTGGCAGAGTTTGTTTGGCAGAGTGAGTTAGTTTGGCAGAGTTTGTTAGTTTGGCAGAGTTTGTTTGGCAGAGTGAGTTAGTTTGGCAGAGTTTGTTAGTTTGGCAGAGTTTGATTGGCGGAGTTAGTTTGGCAGAGTTAGTTTGGCAGAGTTTGTTTGGCAGAGTGAGTTTAGTTTGGCAGAGTTTGTTAGTTTGGCGGAGTTTGTTAGTTTGGCAGAGTTTGTTAGTTTGGCGGAGTTTGTTAGTTTGGCGGAGTTTGTTTGGCAGATTGAGTTTAGTTGGGCAGAGTTTGGCAGATTGAGTTTAGTTGGGCAGAGTTTGTTTGGCAGAGTTTTTTTTACTCTAGATATTCGCAAAATACAGCGTTTAGGCCATTCAGAACTATTCGATCTCAAAATTTGATTTAAAAAATCATGAAGTTGGCCCCCCTTTTTTTAAAAGGTGTTTTCGTTACCTTAATCGCCAGAACTCTTTTTAAACCTTATCAGGAACTCTTTCTATTCCTCGAAAGAAGCTAGAACTCTAAACAGAACTATATTTGGAAAGATAACCGATATTTGATCGAGAGATGATTGAGTTTTCTAAGTCCCGGAGTCGAAAATTTTTTTGGAGTTCCGAATAGTTCTGATGGGACTTTTGGACATTTCTCGACGAGTTGTGACGAAAAGTCTTATGGCTTAAAGCGATTAGGCTAACGGTTTACAAGATAACCGATATTTGAACGAGAGATGATCGAAAAATTTTCTTTTGCCAAAAAATTGTTTTTAATCAAACCAAAAAATTTTTTATGTATCAAGAACTCTAGGTAATCGCAAAATAAAGCGTTTAAGACATTCAGAACTACTCGATCTCAAAATCAAATTTTCAAAATTTTTTATTTTTTTTTAATTAACCAAAAAATTTTTTTTTGTATCAGGAACTCTAGATAATCGCAAAATAAAGCGTTTAGGCCATTCAGAACTATTCGATCTCAAAATTTGATTTAAAAAATCGTGAAGTTGGCCCCCCTTTTTTCAAAAGGTGTTTTCGTTACCTTAATCCGCCAGAACTCTTTTTAAAACCTATCAGGAACTCTTTCTATTGCTCGAAAGAAGCCAGAACTCTAAACAGAACTATATTTGGATGATTTGGGGGGGCCAACTTCACACACTCTAATACGGAGTACGGGTAGGAGTTCTCGTCCTGTTAAAAACGTGAACGGATAAATGACTGCCGTCCACTTACGGGATCGCACTCAAGGGAATGCATCACCGACAACAGACGTGTTTTGTGTCATTACTCCTATTCATGTTTTGGTCCAATTATTCATTTTAATGATACTTAAGTGTAGATGAAGAGGTACTTAAAATAGAAAAGGAATATGGACGTTGAATCAATATTGTTTGTAAAGTGTGTTACATGTATCAAACCAAGATTTAATAGCGATTTGTAAGAAAAATTAAAAGTAAGGATTTTTAAAAGAAATCTTAGAAGAAAATTGTCATCGTTATTTCCGCAGTTCCTCGGTCACCAATTAAATATATTTACTGGCGCTAATTAAAATTACGTTAAAGCTCTGATTAAAATAAAGTATTACATTACGTAATAGGGAGATGCTCCCTGCATAAATACATTCTTCCTTCATCTTAACAAATGTCTCACGTTTTTCCTGCCGTTTCTTCAAACTTCTCGTATTATTCGATTTAGAATATTCCGCAATTAAGTACTCCTTGCAAATTGAAGAGTTCCGCGCAGGAACGAAGTAAGTTTATAATTTATAAGGTCCACTTTAATTAACGTCGTACATAAAATAGACTTAATAAATTACGAATCTACTTCTTACCCTCCGCATGCGCTGAATCGTTCAATCGCATGGAATAGAGCTCGCGAGAGCTGCAATAAGGATACAATTGCTTCGAGAAGACATGCTTGACAGTTGCTTCGAGTGCTCATACACGGAAGGGGAGGAAAGAAAAGGGGAGAGGAAAAAAAAAGAAAAGTAAATGCGATCTTGAGTCGCGCTGCCGCGCGATGTCACGTTCGCGATAGTTCCTTTCGTTTTTCAGCGCGATAAAAAGGCTGATCAGGAAGGCAGCCGGGCAGACAATCCGACAGCAGATATCGCGTTGTCCGTTTCACAGCGTATTGACTCTACAAATTGAATTCTTCCGTCCGGAGCAGATCGAGCGCGTCCTGCTAAATTTATAACTAAATCTCCGCCGCCGGAGATCGATCTCTCCGTTTCTCACGGCCGCGCGGCCGTGCCGCCCGCTGCCGAATTATCGATCGATCGGCGACCGGCCCGGCCGCGCGCGGATAGCCCTCTCCTTTTGCAATTTTCAAGCCAGCCAAAGAATCGAACGTTATCGCGAGTCTCGCGAGAATTTTTACGACTGTCGAGCCACCGATATTATGGTATCCCGCCATCAGCCCTGGCGATACCGATGCGGCGAATATTTGAGAGATCCATACCGCGTAACGTCGTAAACAGAAATCCACGCTGATGGTATTGACATATATGCTGACAGTTACATTATTATATTGATTTCGACATCCCGTTCGGATATCCTGTTCCGCGGTTTTACGTGTCTCACGTTATCCGTGACAGATCACCCGCGCTTTATACTGACCTAAAAAGAGATTGATTATGATATAGATATGGAGAAAATTGGCGTGACCTTCTTTCTCGCCTACACACAGCGAAAATTTAACTCGCAGAAATTATAGGGATTTAATCTTTAATCTCGCGAGAAGGGCACTTGGGCCACACCGACGACAGGCGCTCACGAAAGATTGCAGCATGCAACGTCAGGTTTTCGATTACCTGGCGCAGATGTATCAGTGAAATTACCACTCACCCAAACATCTGTAAGGTTTGACCCATCGGGAGAGCTTGCACTTGGTTCTTCCGGGTTTGCACCATCCGCTCACCCTGACGTAGTGCGACGACTCGACGATATTGGTGATGTCTCTCTTCGGGTAAGCCTGTAAGGAAAAGAAAAAAAAAAGAGATCAGGCACGGATTAAGGGACCCGTAAGTACCACATTAGCAGGTGGTCCGACCAGCCTGTAATCGCGCGGCCAAAGGTAATTATCGAGCATACACGCACACTCGGCGAACCTATTATTATCGCGAACCGAGCGACTGCTTAATCTCCGTTTAAGAGGCCGCAAAAAAGAACGCGCGTTCTTACTCCGCGAGCCGTTTCGCGACGTGCTCGCGTAATGTGCAAATTAAATCTAATAAGACTCGTGTTGTGCGACTGTTAGTCCCAACAGCGGATCGATAACGCAATCCAGAGCCGTGTGACATGTATTTTTTTACAATCCGATCCGATCTCAAAATGGAAATCAACGTTAAGAATTTACACGTATTAAATTTACTAAAATTTGTTACAATTTATAAGAATATAGAAGAGAGAATAAAAGTAAAGAAATCGCGTTGTTTACAATGTTGCTAAATTCAATTTAAATTTAAATCGCAAGAATTTCTCTCGGCTTGTTTTGTAGCGATCAATTTAATGGGGGATTCAAATAACTGGATCTCCGGAAATTCCTCTCTTTTAATCTCTCGCTGAGGATTAAAGGTCTCTCGCGAAGGTATTCGCAAACTATCGGGTAGGAAAGATTAGACGGCACGCGAATACCGTACTTAGCGAGCTCGCACATATATTAATGCGAAGAAATTTGAGCAAAGCACGACATAATTCGCGATGCAACGATTGCGGACCGGCGCAAACTCGTGCAATAAAGTCATTCGGCGAAGATTAACGTTATTTTCACGGTAGGAACGGCAAGAAAGGTAACGAACCGCGTAATTCTGTGTTTTGTCGCGACTGAAGCGCGTCAACGAGGGGATGAAAATTCGATTTACGCGGCTCCGGAAGATTATAAACGACTTAATCCTGCCTGCAGGGCACCGGCAGCACCGCTGGGCGCGATGTTAAATAACACGCCCAGCCTTAATTAATAATTCGCTCGCGAGTGGCCCGATTTTCTCCCTGAATGGTCGCCGACGCCGACGTCGAGAACGAAGATTCGAAGTTTGGTCTCGATCCTCGAGGACTTCGTTTAATAATTTCAGTATCGCGACTCGAACAATTTACATTTTGATGTTTTCCAAACGACAGAGAGACAGTAATTTAAATCGGCACCCGATGCACGAAGTGACAATAGCTCGTCTTCTCCTGCTCGTGCATGAATAAGTACGAACACGTACGCATATGCAAGCTGCACACTTGTCCCTGTCTTATACACAGTGGATTGCGTGAACGTGTCGCGTAAGCTGGAGAACGTTATTATCCGGTAATCCATACGCTAGTCTTGCCTTTCACCGTGCTCTACTTGCGAAGGATTCGGAATGTAAATCGTGCGTACGATATCGTCGTTATCCCTATCATTAATCCCTCCTTACTGTCAATCTTTTTCAATAAGCTACAAACTCTGTTCAATACTTAGAAAAAACGTGACAAAAGATTAGCTATTTCATGCGTGTAATAACGATAAATAAACGCATCAATGAAAGATAACGTTTAAGAACAAGACCCTGCCAGTTTCAGTAACTGTAATTAAAGTTAACCGTATAAGGTAAACGTATCAATGCCTGGACACGTATACCTAATGTCTGAACATTTTTATCATTTTAGTCCTTAAATAAGTTATAATGCGAATTAAAATCAAAGAGAATCAAAGATAAAATATTTTTCTTGTATTATATTTTCATCTTTGATTTTAATTCGCATTATAGTTATTTAAAAACTAAAATGATAAAGGTGTCCAGACATAGGCGGTCTTAAGTGTCCCGGCATTGGTACATTTACCTTAACAGGTTTTGATTTTAGCTTATGTAACCGAGACTGCGGCAGAGCGTTGAATCGTTAACGTTTCTTTCAAGAACTTCGGATGATCTCGCTGGCAAAATGTTTACGCGCGCGCCTCGTAGGACGGAAGATGCTAAGAGGAGTGTTAGAAAGTTTGATAACAGAAAAATGTCAGAGATCTATTTTAATGTCTATATATAACTCTTAATCGACTATACATGCCTAACGCCGATCTCCGACATTATACGTGTGAAAGAATTTAATGGTTTGCGTGATCTTATATAGACTTTTTTTTTCTTACCTTCTTACAATATTCCAGGATCTCCAGCTTGTCCGTCATGCAGCTCTTCTTGTCGGTCGAGGAGACCCATCGACCCTGCTCTCCCATGTGCTGAGCAAGGTATACCTCGCCAGGTTCGCACAAGGTAGCGACCTTCGTTGAGGAAAGATACGGTCATTAAAGGCACGCGTTAGCTTCAAAGCGGAAAACACATTTGGTGACTCAGTCAACAACTTCATCAAAGTGTTTCGCTTTTCGGAAAGCCGATTGTTTTAAACAGTCAGTCTTTGCTTTTCGACAAACGGATATTACAATAGTTGATAAACTTTTTATTACTTTTTTCTCTTGTCTTACGATCATTAAGAGTTGTCTCTGACGGAGACGATGACATGCATGCATGCACACGTTTACTTTATTTCAAAAATGTATATATTTTTTCTCTAACACACATTTTTATGATAAAAAAAGATTAAAAGTGTTATCCACAGAAAAAATTGTACTTCTTACGTTATACAATACCACATGTTACGTTATATCTAAGTCTTTAATTACGCGTCTAACAAATCTTATTTCAAAAAATCCTATATTCAAGAATTAATTAAATAGATAAGAGGCTGTTTCGTTTGGGCAAAAGCGCGAAAGGTAATAAGGACAATTGTGAACAACGAATTTTCGCGAACTACATAATTTTGTGGAGTTTTCATCGAAAAGGAAATAAGATTAGAACGAAGTCTCTCACGGTACTCACCTGAGGCTCTGATCTTCCGCCAGCTGGTGCCAATTCGAGCCTCTCCGACACCGCCTGCAACACAAAGTGAGAGAGAATATTTGAAAGCGACTGCATGTAGATCGAAGGAGCGGAAACGGGGTGGTTAAAACGTTTTTCGCCCCGATAAACGTGTACCTACTCGCGTGAATTTAAATCTTTGACGGGCAGAATGCGCCAAGTAGTTTATTCGCTTTACGGAACTGCCTGATTTAAAAAGAAGAAAAAAGCTTGGCTCGTTTACGAAAAGGAAATGTATTTAGCGAATAAAAGGGGCAACAAGATGCAAAGAGACGATTGAGTGCATTATTCCTACGACGTGACTAGAGTACACACAAGTATGTATTTTCCTTTGATATAGTAAGCGTATACATTTTCCTTTCCCATTAAACGTAAACTTCCCAGGTAATATAGCGAACTTATCGGCCAATATACAGTAAATATTTATTTATAAGATAGGTCAGGTACTTATAAGACGTATTTTGTAAAACTTTGCGTTATTTTTCCTGAAAGAGAAGAACAAAGAGGGGACAGAAATCCACATCTGAATGATTACAGAAAATTATTAACAAGTCATGTAAGAATATTCTTCCATTAACCGCGATGTTCAATCATTACAGAAATTTGTTTCATTTTTTATATCATTCCACTTTTATCTCACATTATTTAACGCAAATTGAACCATTCCGAATTTCGCGTGACTATTTCTGCAAAACTAGTTCGGTTTTGCAGATAAATCTGTTATTTTGAGAGAAAAACCTAATGAAAACGAATGCTGACTCGATTAAACACGTTAAAGATGATGACATAAACCCACTCGTTTCATCCGATCGATAGTAGCCCGTAATCTCTCGTCCAATCGTTAAAATGTCAACGTTTTCGCAGCGAAAGCCTCGTAATGGGGACGTTTCATTTCGCCATGCCAAGCAGGAAAAAAAGTTAACTTTTAATACAGAGCTTACGTAAATAAAATATGACACATCTCATCTGCGTTTTAAGTATATTGCTCTGCTTATGCATGTAAAATGTCTCTAAATTCCAATATTCATTCTCAAGAAATTTTAATAACTTCGGTCTTATTAGAGCCTTCCTATTCTCTCGAATGTTTCTAATTAAAAAATTATGTGAGCAGCAATATTTTACATTCAAGAAAAAGTCGATATTGGAGAGGAAGTCGATTACTAAATACGAAATAAAACAAACATGTTTGGACTATTCCGTACATCAGTATATCACTTAAAAAAAAAGAGACAATTGAGAAATTATGGTTTTCATTACGTCCTCTCGTTTATGTGTTTTAAGGACGAAATCATCAGACACGTTAACGCCAGTTACGACAAATGTTTTGCATACAAACAGGAAGTCGTCAGAAAAGGTAGTAGCATAATTACCTCGTTCTATAATACTCAAGTAACTAATTATATCACTCGATAATGTCCGATAATTACGAACGATCCTCGGTTAATACATTAACGCATCAAGGAGGCACGGCGGTACTTGCGGGCAGTCAGCTGCCCGTTTACCGCCGCGCAGAGCATATTAATTTCATTATATCGGATGTCCTGATATATTGTTCCCAACAACAGTCGCCCCTCCCCGAGTGAAACGATTATCATAAGATTGCGTAAAATCGGAAAGGAGCTTCACGCCACGACGCATAAAAATTGCAGTATCATCTAAAGCTCGTGCATTATTACGGCCGTATAACAGCAAATTGCTTCGTTGCAACGTCAGCAATATTTGTTAGGGATAGACCGTATTTGCTTTAGCGGCAAATTAAATTGCCTTAGTAGCGAATTTTACGAACAAATTTGCTCAGCAAGATTTTTCAATATAAGCCATTTCGCTGTAATATCAAACAATTTGGTGCTATTGTAGCGAAGTTCGATTACTTTCACATCGGATATGCAATAGCAGCCACGGCAATAATAAAGTTCTCATTTTTCGTGCAAGTAATTTCCTCGCGATACTTCCTGAACGTTTTCAATTTCCCTGACTTTCCCCGTCACTGGGTCTTTCCCGGGAGTCCTTTCCGGACTCGTGGCTGAGCGACGTTCAACCAGCAATGATCATATCTCGCTAAAATCACCTACGTGCCCCGCATTGTCGACTCATTTCATTGACAAGTTCGCGTCTGAGTAGTATCGAGTATCTCGGGCAGATATATCGAATTTCGCGAGAAAACGCGAAGGAATACGTTATCTACTTGTTTTGATCGCGCGACGACGCATCCTCATGCGGTTGCACATGTGCACTAGGTGAATATCGGCATGCACCGCGCGCGTCGCAATCATAAGCGGGGTCACGCTTCGAGTTACGGTCTTTGGGTTCGGGATTGGCGTGTCGCCGTGGAAAATATCGGCTCCGCTCGGATAAAAATTCGCGCGTTCGCTTCGCCGTTGGATTTACGACGGCGCGAGGACAACGATTGGCTGGCAACGTCAACTCAAAGTGGCAAATCGCGACGAGTTAGGTATCAATTTTCCGGAGTAAAGTATACGAGAGAGATGTGGAATATATGGGACATATTATTTGAGGATAATTTATTTTTTTAGATAGAGAGGACGTGCGCGCGGATAGACAGGGGACAAAGAAATAATTGTATAATTGTGTATTATTTAAAGAAAATTATGTAAGCAATTCGTGTTAGTAATTATATGAGCATTGCAACTAATTTTTACAAATGTATGAGTAGTATTAAGATAAATAGAAAGATTATAACATGTTGGGGAATTCCATCTCTGTAAAGTGGAAAATTGTAAGAAATTAAAAAATAAATTTTATTGCGAGATACGTTATATACGAAATGTGTTATATTTAGAGATATTAGAGCAACATTAAAAATTTTTTATTAAACTTTGCCGTTCTCACTGCCGTTGACTGATTGTGTTTACTTCCCATATATCAATTTTTAACGTAGCAAATAAAAAGAAAAATGTTATCACATAAATTTTCCTTTTATCTCGTCGTTCCAATTTCCAGTGACGTCCCGAGAGTCTGCTCGGCCAGTTTGTACTTTAATTCCCATATTCCCAAACCTGTTTTGCGATTTAAACCCATCCAAAGTATTACATAGCACTCTTACACGACCTTTCACTTCCTGTCTACGCAACTCGCTCCAGTTGCATGAGTCATCTTCGTGATTTTGTGTGAGTGCAAAGCTATATACTCGAGCCCTTGGGAATGTTACGAAAAGAAATCAGTATAAAACTGACGTATATCCTGACACTTTGTATCAGGTGAAGATAATTAGTTTGTTTTAAGACGCTATTTATCTTAATACGCTTGACGCTAAATATATAGTCATGCACTTCCAAGCTCTATTTTTATCTCATATAAAAATCTCCACGTACAATATCAAGTCAGACTGATTATTAGGTGATAGCGTAAAGCGTTAAATGCGAAGTAACACGAGGTTTTATATTTTTAACATGTACCTCTGAAAACACGTAGGGGACGACTATGCGACATGCAACAACTGCGTCGCGACCAGACGTCGCATTATTGACTGTGGCATCAGATATGCGCGAGCGACGCAGACTGTTACTATCATCACGATCATTATAATGGAGCGATACATTTCGAAAATTCGCGCTAATGCAATTACTCGTCCACGAACGGTGGCGGTAAAGGGCAGAAGGGCGGCGGCGCTCGCCGCTTCGGCCGATAATTTCGTTTAACGTTCGCAAATTGCGAATCGCGACGCCGCGCCGGCCGGCGAGGCCGGCCATTCGCGATGGAGACCGGGACGTCGCGTCGCGACGCCGTCGGCGCTTTGCATTTCATCGATCCGCGTCGCTGTGTCAGGGACAGATCCGCGACATGGCGTGCCATTATGTACGGAAGCGATTCGGGAATCCCCCCCGGCACAGGTTTAACCACGGGGTAGATTTACCCCGCCGAGGTAACAGACAGACGGAAAATTTCCCGGGTTTGAAGCTAACAACCGAGGGCCAGAATTTCCAATCAGGTCCGAAATCAAATAAATTATTATATCTCATTTTTGTTCACTTCATTATACTACTTGTACCATTTGTACTACTCGTACAAATTATTTCTTAAAAAATATTCTATTTTTTATATGTCTTTTTATATACCTAAAGAATTCACTTCCTGGTAAAAATTGATAACTATATAAATAAATTTGTTTGTATTGGTATCTCCTAGATGAATGATGTTTCTCTTGAATTGATTATTTTGGAAATGTAAGCCTGAATGTTGATTTTATCCAATTACAGTTGAAATATACACTATCTATGAAATACAAACATCATTCTCAAGTCGAATAACATCCAAATGTTATACATACTGTTACACGTATTAATATAAAATACAGCTATCAATTCTTATCTATTGTTTACAAAGTACTTTTTTTATAAATCAAATTTTTAAAGATATTTCATGCATGTATAAAACATATTTCATGTAAATATAAAAAAAATATTTAAAGATATTTCATGCATGCACAAAAATATTTTATATAAATATAAAAAAATATAACGTATTCCAATTACATAAAAATGTAATTCTCTAACTGCTATCACTCGCTGTTTCTATTTGTCGTTTGGGGAAAAATGTCGAGAATCATGAATCGCTAAAACTCAGCTTATCTCGATACTAAAAAGAGTTATTACAGTATTTTTTTTACTATCTCACGGAAATTGAGTATGCGATTCTAATCGTGGGCTATTAGAGACGGCTTTGTGTTCCTCCGATAAATCGACACATTGCAATAGCACTTCGGAGTTCGGCATGATCACCACACAGATTGCGGTGGTCGGCTTATCGACTAGCCGAACGTGGTGTGTGTCCAGTGTATTCCGAACTTGTTGTCGGTGATACGCGCATCCTGCGGTTTACATTCGCTTTTACGCGGGAGAAGGTGGGATCCAAAAAGCTCGTAACCTTGAACACCTGCGGCACACGTTGTTCGATAAAGCGACCTTCATTATTTTACATAAAGCTGCCCTATCGTTCGGCGATATTAGATAGTAAAATTCTAATCTATCTCGGAACATACACATCGACAGAAGAAATATTTTCTTGTAAATATTTCTCCTTGAGTTTGAGTCGACACTTTCTTTATAACTGTGACACCGATCTCAACGTCATCTGTGAATTTTTCTCTTAATTTTCATTACAAAATCATTTATCTTCTATCCATGATCTTTTTATATAAGTGATATATAAGTGATTTTGGTCATTCACTGGTCGGTTTATCCTACTTGTGGAGTTTCACCATCGTGACTCGCAGAGTCGCATGGCATTTTCGGGGCCACATTCTCCACATACATACATCATCCAATTACACTCCTCTACATACATCATTTCCCGTATAGAAATTTCCCAAACATTCCCAAGTATAGCTAAGATTCTGATCAGATTACCCAAATATATCCCAAATAGGGTAACATGTTGCGATACCAATTAGGAATCCCATTCTTATCCCAATTATAAAAGAACTTTAGGAAAATGTTGGGCAGAGCGAATGGAATCTGTCTGGATTTCCCATTAAAATCGTAACTTTATTTATTTGGTCAATCGGAATAGATCCCAATTAGAAGACGCGAGAGCGTTCCGCAATCGCGAGCGCTATTAGTAACGAACGTTGCCGCGACGCGGCTACCACGCGCTAGCATTTCTCGTAATTAAAAATCGTTATACACTAGTATAAGAAGCGAGCCTGTGAGATGCTTGATTATGATATTCTTTGCTGCGGATCAGGTTATAGTGATACCTACCTCCGGTATCACATATTCAAAGTGTTTAATATATTTTGTTCAATTTTGGTACAAAATGTAAACTAGAAAAAATGTTTGGGAAAACGTTGGGGTAACTAAATGGGATCTGTCTGTGTTTCCTATTTAGATTCGCATGTTTAAAACATTACACTTCTAATCAAAACCTGCATAGATTTCCCATCTAGAATCCATAATTATTTGGGAAATCGGACTGGATTCCAATTAGATCCCAAAGAAATTTCTATGCGGTTCCTCTCCATCATCATCATTTCTGATCTACGATACGAACCCCAAAATGTCTAAGTAAGTGGTGTATAAAAGTTAACACAATCGAGGAAACATAACTGTCGAATATGAATGTAACAAAACTGTAAGCACAATAGCACATGTAGCCGAAAATGTATACTACTACGAAGCTGCATAATTAAGAAAAAACCCGAAAAATAGAAAGTCGAGTTTATCGGCTCACTCACTATCTAATAACAATTTAACAATAATTTGAACAATAATAAGTAACAGAAACAGAACCGACATGAATCTTACAATTAATTAGAGAAGATGCCATTTTCGATCGGGCTGGATCTTGATAGCCTAATAATAATGTTTCTGTGTGAATTTTGTATACTTTTGCTTCCTCATAGACGAAGCTTTGTTTCTTAACTCCTGTGTGATGATTATGTCAGACAGCTTTCTGTCTGAAACTTCTGTTGGAGTAAATCTACAACAAATCGATTTAAATTTGATGCTAATAAGCATCTTTTTAAGTTTAATTTATTATGAAAAATATCACCCAGCCAGGGTTCGAATCAGGACCTCTCTACAATTCGTGACGGGCATCTTTACCAAGCCTCAGTGGTCGAATTAGCATCTTTTCTAATTAATTGTAAAATTTATGTTTGCTTCATTTATTAGTGGGGTAGACCTGGGAAAGCCCTATAATTTCCAAAAATATATGATCTTGGAAATAAAAGACAACACTGCATGTTTATGTTTCCGTCAATTATATATGCAATGATTCGTACATTGAATACGAGAAATTATTTATGTCCGACTCCATTTACGGCGTGAAAGTTGACATAACAGTATGTGTAATACCTATACACTATTGTTCCAAGTTTGGAAGCACTACTTCTTAAGAAAAACAACAGTAAGTGCTTCCAAACTTTGGAACGGTAGTGTATATAATATTTATTTGTGTGTGTGTGTATACATAGATATACATATATATGTATATATGTATATGTATATATATACATACTATACGTACTAATATACATATATTGTGCATTCTATGTTACATCTATTTTATATATTTATCTTTTGACGATATTTGGACATAATTAAATACTTGAGGTAAATTGAAACACATGAACAATTAGTATTATACAAATTTCTCTTTTGAAATCTTTTTAAATTCAGTTATATTTTTTTAATATTATTAATATATTACTAATATTTTAATATTTTTAAATATTACAAGAGATAAGTATTGTACACAATACATTTACTACGCTGTACTGGCTGAAATCTAGATAGTATTTTCCCAAGTAGATTTCTCGAAGATTTAACGGTCGTTTAATTTTTGTCTTAAAGTATTTCTGTGCTTAATCCAGATAAACCTATCATACCTCCGTAAAGTCTGCACGATATTTTTTTGAATCTCAATGTAATTGATAATATTCTCTTAAAGAGCTTCGAGGACTTTTCCTGTTATGTGATTTCTCCTAATATGTTTCAAAAAAGAGTTCTGGTTTGTATCCTACATAAGTGTTTCTCTAGATTGACATGCATTATTTTATTTGACTGATAATAGTTTTTACAATGTATCTTTCTCTTCACAAGCTAGCGTACACTTTGAGAGATTTAAGCCGGAGATTTCCCTGTAGTAATCACGATTGCAAAAGTAAAAACATCTATACTCATTACGTGTCTGTCTACAGCATGTGACATGGAAGATTCAATTAAAATAACATCTTGCTGCCTGACTGGAATATCAATATTCATGCCTCCTTCCCCCCTCCCCCTCTCTCTCTCTCTCTCTGTCTCGAAAACCCTACTTTCCGTTCGGAATGGTTTCCTCGTTAGCGGAAATTACTTGGAGATATCAGCGACGGAATCTCCTGGGACGTGTGCGGTCGGCATCGTGGCTTGCTCAACACCACCTCAGAGCCGCACATTTAGGGGGTTGGCGACGTTGCACACTGCGCTAACTGTAATACGGGCTAACTATTCCCGCGAGGAAGCGCGCATTAAGCTGCGTATACAAGCAGAACTTTCACGTGACTTAGTTCCGATATACGATGAAATATTAACAAGAGATATGAAAAAAAAGACGAGAAATATATGCGTGACATTCGGTAATATATCTGATATTTTTAACGAAGCGACCTCTATTTAGTCGGAGATTGAGATCACTTTTCTTTGGGAAAAATATCTGATCTTTGCAAACTATGCATAATTTAAAAAGAAAAGATTTGACAAATTAAACTTTAAACGATACTCTGATAGATCATTCTTTAATTTAATCAAACACTTATCCTTCACAACTCCGGTACACCCTGTTTTAATAAAATTTTTAGAGCAATAATAATAAAGTTCGATATAATTAATAAAAAAGTTTGACAAGCATAATATGCCAGTGTCTAAAGTCTAAATATATATCTGCACCAACATGAGTCAGTTCGGATTAAGAATTAATAGTGAAAAAAAGCTGCGAGAGATATTTTAAAGGATGCATGCTCATTAAATGTATGTACATTTACATATTTTAACGGATTGGAAAAGGCATATGTGAATATATATGATCGTGTATAAGTATAGAAGAAAGTACATGACTCGGAGACGCGTATCAGAAGGCACGACCGGCTCAGAAGAAAGGCACGGAGCATAAACAACGGCGTTTGATTTCATCTTACGCGATACTGACATGCACCTCGCAGAAGCGGGCGTGCAGAGGGCCTCGACGTTACAGAGACTCTGCTGAATAAACAGAATCTCCTTGTTATCTCCCGGTATTAGTGAGACGACGGCGGCAAGTCATTCCACAAAGCGCCTTCCAATCTCCGGCATCGAATTTTTCCTCGGTGCAAAAAGTCGGAAAGCCACTTTTCAACGAGGAGGAGGAAGCCGCGCGCCAAAGGAACGGAGAAAATATCGCACGCGTATATGATGTGCGTCGAGCCGTGCAATTACCAACATAAGAGAGACGAGAGATGAGTGTACGTAGTTTCCTCATCTTTCTTCACGATCGACAAGATTATTTTGGAGCAGATCTTTATAATATTCCTTATAAAATTCAACTTTCCGACATATATAAAAAAATAAAATATTAATAAAGTACTGCGTAAAATATTTCAGAAAGTTATACGATATAAATTACCTATTAATAATTTAAAAAAATTATAAATTAAGCTCGTACATATCCTATCATTTATAATGAAATTAGATATATAATTTTGTAGCGTAAAATATTCATGTAATTTTCAAAACGAGCCAGCCCTATTAGCCAGAAAAACCACTGAACATTGAATTCTTTCATAATATTAATTATTAATAAACAATCTGTCCCGCTAATATTTATTTTCACGAAAGGGATTTTGCTGTCAGGGCCTATTACGCAATATCCGCCGCACTAGTCGATTTGCTTCCCCCTTATGCACGTAAACGAGCGCTAAAAGGCTAATAAATGATCCGCCGGCGCGACTCTAAATTTCCAGGCACGCGCGAAGCATTTGACATTCAACTTTCACGACCGCGTGAACACCTAATTAGCTGTTGTACTATTCAGCGGCTTATTATTTATTAACCGCCGTTCGCGCCGCCCACACCGAGCGCATTAATTAGCCGTGAGTACACACGCTCTTAATCGCCTCACTTCTCGCGCGATCCACTTTATCAATGTATCCGATCGCGCAAATTCGGTTGTACTGCCTTTGTTTTGCAAACGTTTCGTTTGCTCGTTGTTTCGTCTGGTGCAATCCGTGTAATTTTCATGTAAACGAGAATGCAGCGACGACTTTCAGCTTTGTGGCTCAATAATTTTC
>JASTWL010001632.1:0-29262 GCA_035220575.1 Temnothorax rugatulus | reverse complement strand
TTTTATCTGAAATAAAGTCTCATATATGAGGTTTTTTAGGCAGTTGTGATCTAAATAATCCTGCAATTAAAAGTGCAATTTCTTGCTTGAAGCATGACGGCACTGAATCTTGGCCTGAAATCTTGCGCAATTGATCAGTGACACATTCTTTAAGATTTCAATATCTCAGAAAAACAAGACCTTTGGCATCACAATCAGAAAGAGAATCTTCTTCTCAAGTATCGCAAGATTCTGACGTTTTAGTGAACGATTATTTGAAAAATTGGAATGTGCTTCAATTGCCTAATGCATATCTGCTGGTGAGAATGTAGTTTGTATGTTTGAATGTAATGCTTTTCTTTCCTTTTTAATTTCTTGGCTATCTAAAAAAAACGTATGCTTGACTTAAATAATTTACAGATTCAGCAAGATTTTAAAGAACTATATCCCGGAAGAGAAGACGGTCTTATGTCAAAATGGGATATAACCAAAAACGCCTTGATTGATCTTCTTAAAGCTGAGATTTCAAAATCAGATCAGTATGGTAGAAAGTTACTTACAGATGTTATTGCTACAGATACAGGTATTAATGAAGAGACTATATTTGCTGTTTAATTTTTGTAACACTTAAATTTTTGTTACTTTATATTAATTACTTAATGTAAATCTTCAGACAAAAATGATGTAATCCTGTTTCACTTGCTGCCATCACTTTGCTGCAAGAGAACAAGAGGTGCAAGTGTAGGTGTATCGTCAGTCGCAGAGGCCATAAAGCTTTTATACTTCATGTTCCTGTAATTATCGTTTGCAGTAAACATTTCTGTTTTATGAAGTAAAATCTATGAACTCATATTTTGAATAAACATTTTTACAGATTCCGGGAGACTTAAATCGGCAAATTAATACGCACAGAAAGTGGCTGGCAAACAGAGGTCTGAATTTGCAGCCAATGTTGATTTTTGTTGGATCAAATTTGTCGAATATTAATGCTAGTTATGTACAAATAGACACTGTGCGGTATCAGCTTCGTACTTCACTGAAGGCTTTAGATACGTGCTTCAAGGCGTTCCAGGCATTGGACGCTGCATATCCGGAGGAGTGTCGTGCGGTTTGGTTTTTTTATCCAAAATATTTTTATGACTTATATCTAGAAGAGGACGAACAGATTCCTCGAGTGACAAATGTAATTAGTTCTTTAAAAGGATTGGTTTCAAAGATAAATACTACTTAATATTTCTATGTATTATATGTATATTTTTATTTTAATTTTAAACTTTCTTTACTTTCTTCCTTTATATTTTTCCTTTACTTTTATTGCTTTCCTTACTGTACAAAAAGGGATTACATTTGTAGCGACTGCCATTTGCGTTTGCCTTCCATCAAAGCATTATGCTTTCACTTACGAATAGTTCATTCATATAATGTTTTTAGTACATATAAATGTGCTCAGGATAATTGCAGCAGAGAATACAATTCAATAAAAGTTTTTAGAAAACATTTACATGATAAACATCCTGCTCCTGTACTTGAAGAAGTACAAGTTCTTAATCAAGAGCATTTGGAAGAAATAAGAGAGGAAAATGTAGAGTTAGATTTTGATATAAGAAATGCACTTCAACAAATTGATGATGATCAAGATATACAGATTGACAATATTATACATGAAGTTGCTTTTACTACTCTTGATTTTAAGAAAGCTGTATTTGAATCATCAAGAACTTTAGTTGCAAAATTATATGCTTCCAATACCTTAAATAGAAGTCATGTACAGTGACGAGCATAAATGAGTTCCGTTACCCGGTGAGCTACGGTGCAGAGCGGTGCAGATGAGCGCGCTACCTCTAGGTCGGTTACCGACCTACTTACAGTCACGGTCGATAAAAGGTTCAAATACAGAACCGCGAACGCGTAAAAATGGTCAGTCACGCTGTATTGCTCGCGCGTGCATTTGATTAAAAGAACATTTTTAATACAATTTGATACACACAATTAATATTTATTACATACAATATAACAATCATAGGTGATTATGTAATTATAATTGTATTATGCATCTGCAACTATTATTCCACCGACTAAGTATGTGTTTACTGGAATAATATAATTATAGATAATATGATAATTATAATTACAACATAATTACCTATAAATATTCTATTGTATATGAAAAATTGTTTCGCGATATTTTGTAATTTTTACGATGTCGTATTATTTTCAGTATCTTATTTATAAGTAGGGGAGACCGGGGCTATCTGTCTACGGGGGCTATGTGTCCACAGTACTGCTATCTCAATTAAGTTTCAAGAGACAGATGTCTTTACTATTGTAACAAGTAGTTGAAAAATACCCTACGTAAGATATTTAAATGTTGTTTGTTTTCTTGCGATGCCTCTCTCGCAGACGCTATATACGTTAAAAGAAAAGCGAAAACAATTATTCACATTTTTCGACGGTCGAAAAATTTGCTGTGCGACAGTAGTTTAACTCAAATTAAAGTAAGCAATTCATAATATTATCCCAGATAGCACAGCTAATCTTTATGAATTCAAAAAGATCTGAATCTGATCTTTATGAATTTATAAAGATCAGCTGTGCTATCTGGGATCAGTTAATATATAGTTGGCAGGTGTGAGAAACGTCAAATCTTAATTCCGCATTATCTAAAATTGGCAACATGTTAAAGACTGAAAAACATGGTCGGGGCTATCTGTCCTATTTTTGATGGGGCAATGTGTCCACACTTTAATGACGAATTGTTCTTTTATAAATAGATAATGGTGCGTAACTACAAAAGAAAGACTTTCCTTAAAACGGATAACGTAGACATATCTAATAAAATTATATATAGAGCGATTAAAAAAATAAAAATTGAGCGAGAATCTTTTCGTAAAAACAGCGTTAGACTTTGAAATAAATGTTCGGGCTCTCACTCGCTACTGTAAAAAAGTGACCTACGAGCAACTATTTGATCCTGCGATTCAAAAATCGTCACCAAATTTTTATTTTAAAAATACTTACAC
Source organism: Temnothorax rugatulus (assembly GCA_035220575.1). Lineage (NCBI taxonomy): Eukaryota > Metazoa > Arthropoda > Insecta > Hymenoptera > Formicidae > Temnothorax > Temnothorax rugatulus. Next base: position 26,263 of record JASTWL010001632.1, on the reverse strand, counting down.
ATCAAGTTAAATATATGAGTTTGTCTTAAATTATTTTAAAAGGGGCAGTCCTCTGTATGATCCTGGTGTCAGCCATGCTCAACGTCGGAAATTGTCATGTCCAATATTAAATGGAAGTAGAGATCGGTTTTGCGTCAAGAACCTTTTAAAATATACAGAAAATGCACGAAATTAGCATCTCCGTCAACTGCAACTCAGATCAGGATTTATTGTAATCGGTAACAATTATTGTAATTATGTGGCCTGTGACGGCGTTTAATTCGAAGTTGGCTTTGACTTTATTTCTTTTGCGTGCCGTAATCGTTCCATCGGCGATGACTATAATTTTCAGTGTTGATAATGTGAACTCTAACAGTTATAATTATTTTTATTTATATTACTTGTAAGTTTGAATGTAATGCCCTGAGAAAGACCAAGTAGGTCGAAACGTTGACTCGATAATTATAATTCAAAATGTATATATAGCTTTTTATTAATACCCTAATATTGCTCGGAATATCGGCCGTAACATTACTTAGCTTTTAATTTTAATATTTTATTTAGGGGAGACCGGGGCTATGTGTCCACACTTTACGCTTATTTCAAGTTTACTAAAAAACTAATAAAGATATTTGGCTAAAATTTTAATGGTATAACCTTTCAACCTTGCTATTAAAAAAAAAAACATAATCAGAATCATTCATCTTTTAACATTTTAAACAGGCGAATTTTTTAAGTGGACAAGTCAAGCGTAGACAGATAGCCCCATATGCGGGGCTATCTGTCCACATTCGAGGGGCTATCTTGTCCACATAATACAAAACACATTATTTATATTAATTTTTATACTTATTTATAATATTATTTATTATTAATATATAATATTGAAAAAACCGCCTAGTCGTTGGAGTCAGAGAAGTAGTAAGCACTTTGTGTAAATTTTTTGACAAGTTTCCTGCGTAGAGCTGACTTTTCTCTATATACGGCGTTAAACTGATTTTGAGTCTGTTGCAAAATCAATGTGATGAGTTTCTTTTGTCCCCTCAATTCTTTAATCTTTTTTTTATTTGGGGCCTTTACTGTCCTCGGCAGCGTTTAATATAGAAAATACTCAATAATTTAAGACAAACTCATATATTTAACTTGATGTGTAAGTATTTTTAAAATAAAAATTTGGTGACGATTCTTGAATCGCAGGATCAAATAGTTGCTCGTAGGTCACTTTTTTACAGTAGCGAGTGAGAGCCCGAACATTTATTTCAAAGTCTAACGCTGTTTTTACGAAAAGATTCTCGCTCAATTTTTATTTTTTTAATCGCTCTAAATATAATTTTATTAGATATGTCTACGTTATCCGTCTTAAGGAAAGTCTTTCTTTTGTAGTTACGCACCATTATCTATTTATAAAAGAACAATTCGTCATTAAAGTGTGGACACATTGCCCCATCAAAAATAGGACAGATAGCCCCGACCATGTTTTTCAGTCTTTAACATGTTGCCAATTTTAGATAATGCGGAATTAAGATTTGACGTTTCTCACACCTGCCAACTATATATTAACTGATCCCAGATAGCACAGCTGATCTTTATAAATTCATAAAGATCAGATTCAGATCTTTTTGAATTCATAAAGATCAGCTGTGCTATCTGGGATAATATTATGAATTGCTTACTTTAATTTGAGTTAAACTACTGTCGCACAGCAAATTTTTCGACCGTCGAAAAATGTGAATAATTGTTTTCGCTTTTCTTTTAACGTATATAGCGTCTGCGAGAGGCATCGCAAGAAAACAAACAACATTTAAATATCTTACGTAGGGTATTTTTCAACTACTTGTTACAATAGTAAAGACATCTGTCTCTTGAAACTTAATTGAGATAGCAGTACTGTGGACACATAGCCCCCGTAGACAGATAGCCCCGGTCTCCCCTACTTATAAATAAGATACTGAAAATAATACGACATCGTAAAAATTATAAAATATCGCGAAACAATTTTTCATATACAATAGAATATTTATAGGTAATTATGTTGTAATTATAATTATCATATTATCTATAATTATATTATTCCAGTAAACACATACTTAGTCGGTGGAATAATAGTTGCAGATGCATAATACAATTATAATTACATAATCACCTATGATTGTTATATTGTATGTAATAAATATTAATTGTGTGTATCAAATTGTATTAAAAATGTTCTTTTAATCAAATGCACGCGCGAGCAATACAGCGTGACTGACCATTTTTACGCGTTCGCGGTTCTGTATTTGAACCTTTTATCGACCGTGACTGTAAGTAGGTCGGTAACCGACCTAGAGGTAGCGCGCTCATCTGCACCGCTCTGCACCGTAGCTCACCGGGTAACGGAACTCATTTATGCTCGTCACTGTACAAGAGATTATTGATCTTATTTCAGAATTTGTTTGTGGTGATTTTCTTACAATGCTAAAATCTAAAACTTTGTCTATATTGCAAGGTATTAATCAAAGACAGGATGATGTGCAGAATTTGACTGAGATGTTCAATACAATGCAAAATATATTTCAAGGCTTGAACACTGAAACACAAAGAATAAATGCACTTAAAGCAAGCCAGTCTTATGTATGTCCTAAATCTTACAGAATAGGGGTTGCAGAAAAAATGATAAAAGTTGGAGAAAATGCAATTTTAACACCAGTAGAGTTGACAGGTCAATACATTCCAATAAAATATGTTTTAAAAAATTTTCTAGAGTTGCCTGGTGTTTTTGATGCTATTTTAGCTAATATAACAAATCTTAATAATACAGACAAGTTTACTAATATAATTCAAAGTCCCTTATGGAAAAATATTAAAGAATCTTATTTCAAAGACCGTCTTGTATTGCCTTTATTCTTATATTTTGATGACGTAGAGCCTGATAATTGCACAGGCTCACATGCAGGTGATCATAGCCTTGGAGTATTATATTATCAAATTCCCTGCATTCCTCAGCACCTTCTATCTACTCTTGAGAATATTTTTGTATCTTGTATATTTTTATCAGATGAGACAGACATCTTAACAATGAAGATACCTTCCGTCCTATCATAAATGAACTCAAAGAACTTGAAGTCAATGGCATATTGGTGCATACAACAACTGGAAATAAGCAAATATACTTTTCTTTGTGCTTGCTTCTTGGTGATAATTTAGGATTTCATTCTATTACTGGATTTACTGATTCCTTTAATGCAAATTTTTATTGTCGTTTTTGCAAAGAACATAAACAAATAATGAAGAAACAAGTTAAGGAAAATCTGTTATCTTTACGTAATACAGAAAATTATGAAGCTGATATTTTCACCAATAATTTATCATTAACAGGTATTAAGGAACGATGTATTTGGAATGAGCTTCAAAGCTATCATGTGATTACTAATCTTGTTGCAGACTTAATGTACGATGTTCTGGAAGGTGTTTGTCATTATGATTTATGTGCTATTTTGGAGGAACTGATTTCTGCCAAAAGTTATTTTACTATTCAAAATCTTAATGATCGGATACAACATTTTGATTATGGTTTTGATATAGGTAATAAGCCTTCTATTATCACATTTGATCACATTCGCAGAGAAAAACTGAAAATGTCTGCATCAGAAATGTTATTTTTTGTACGACATTTTGGTCTTATTATTGGAGATTTGGTGTCTGAGACAGAGGAAGTATGGCAGCTATACATCCGTCTTATTCACATATTAGATATCATTACCGCTCCATTTGTAGATACAAATTTAACCATTTATCTCGCAACTTTGATTGCTGAACACCATGAATTATATTGTCAACTGTTGTTCAAAACATTAAAACCAAAACATCATTTTATGGTTCATTATCCTAGAATTTTAAATTTAATTGGTCCTCTTATTCATGTGTGGTCAATGCGAATGGAAGGCAAACATCGGCCAGTAGTAAAGCAAGTAGCTAAGGCTACAAACTCTCGAAAAAATCTACCTTTAACAATTGCTAAAAAATATTCACTTGGTCTCTCAGCTCGCTTTTTATCTAGACAGGGCTTTCAACAGGATTTAGTTTTCCATTCTAAAGAAAAAGTTCTAATTGATTGCGATAATTATAATAACTTTCAATACATCTTACCTCTTGGTCTTGAGAATTCTATAGTATTTCAGGAAGCAACAATTTATAATATTAAATATAAGAAAAATATGGTTCTTGTAAGAAATTATAATCAAGAAAATTTGCCTTTATTTGGATTATTGCACTGGATTGTAAAACCATTAAATAATGATAGAGTTGGTTTTATTCTCTCAGGTTTTCAAACCATAGGTTTTAATAATCACCTTCATTGTTATGAAGTAACTCCAAATATGGAATGGTTTTATGAAGAATATCAAAACCTTGCTTCATTTTATCCAACTTGTTATAAAACGGCTGCAGATGGGAATTTATATGTGTATTATAGACATATTTTGTAAATAAAATCAATTTACTACTAACAAGAAAATTTAATATTTTGTAATAAATAAGAAAAATTAATAGAATAATAAGTTAGCATATATTCTTAATATAAGAATAAATCTAACCTTGTACATATTCTTATTAGTTAAGAATATTTGCTACTAATCTATTCTTTAGAAGAATTTCTTCTGAAGTTAAGAAAATCCTTTTGGTGCCTATTTTAGTAGACACTACTATAAAAATAAGAGGTAAATTCTTAAGTTGAGAATACAATTTTTTCGGTGTAGCTTTGTCTGTATTGCTGAAATCCCACTGGGGGCATGGCGTTAAATAATTTGGTTTCAATCGTTTTGAAACGCGTGGTTGAGAATTTTCGGATGTCTTTATTTTACCTCGCCAATTTTCCATTTCGTTTAATGAGTCTTCCTCCGGATCATCTTTATCCGTATATGAAACCGACTCATTCGCATTATCATTTTGATTGCTTTGGTCTGATTTGATTAAAATCGATTCTTCGTAATTTTGTTTAACAGGTGATTCTGTTACATTGCTTTGGTCTGATTTGATTAAAATCGATTCTTCGTCATTTTGTTTAACAGGTGATTCTATCATATTGCTTTGGTCTGATTTAATTAAGCTCGATTCTTTGTCATTCGTAATCAAATCAGCATTATCATTTTTCGAAGGTGATTTTATGGGATTGTCTTCATCAGGCAAAACTGGACTCCAGTAAAAATCTTCTTTTTCACTCAAATTAGTATCATCTTTTGAAGGTGACTCTATTATGTCATCTTTTTGAGACGTTTTTGCTGGACTTGATTCTGTCTCATTTATATCGGTTTTCTTAGATGATCCACGCGTTATTTTTAATCTACCGTCTAAGTATTCAATATGCTGTAAAATAAATTTATCTATTCGCATGGGTAATTTATTTTTAAAGACTCTGGTCTTTAATTCGGCAAATTCAGCCTCAACAAACGATGACGTAGCGATTTGTGAACCACGCTTGAAATGCGATCTCATTATGCCCGTCCACAAAGGAAGGTAACGTATAAGGTATTTTATTTTTTTGCGGCTTTGACATTATAAAATGCGTTTACGACAGTTCCGTTCCTTGAACGTGTGGCAGATCTTTCAGCTTTACGGAATATATTTTCTGCCCACGTAGTCCAGCTACTTTCTGCATCAATTTCATCATCTTTTACGCGTTTTTTATCCTCGCGTTCTGTATTTTCATGTTCTTCCGGATCTGCAATCGTATATCCTTTAATCATATTATTAATTTTTTTCAGATGTTTCTCGGAAGGTAATGGTAATGACGTATCATTGTCAAAGCCTGTTTCTTCGCTTAACGTTACGAAGATACTTAAGGGGATCCTGGACAGGGGGCAATTACCGACAAAAACAGTCAGAGCTCGTTCTTTGAAACGGCTTTATAGATCGCAAAATCCTTTTACAGGAGTAAAGTATAGGTACTAATGAAGAGTGGGAATATAAAATAATTAGTAATAATTGAAAAAAATGTAAAAATGCTGTCACCTCATAACCTTATTTTCTAATATAAACAGTTGTATAAGTTATATGTACGAAATGAAATGTTCCCACTCTTCAAAATACGTGCACAAACAATAACGTACCTTTGAAATTGAGATTGAAAGCCTGGGAAAGAAATTAGAGCTTCAAAGAAATCGTGTATATTTTCCACAAAAATATACACGCAGGCTAGTAAGCAGAGCAGCAATCATGTGTAGCAGTAGTTCCCGGATCTTGCGAGAGATGGCGCGATGGCGCACGCAGCAATCGAACAAGGACAGATATATCATACAGATATCTCGTTAGGCATTTTTACATTTTTTTCAATTATCACTAATTTTTTTATATTCCCACTCTTCATTAGTACCTATACTTTACTCCTGTAAAAGGATTTGCGATCTATAAAGTCGTTTCAAAGAACGAGCTTTGACAGATATGTCGTACAGATGCCTCGTTAGGCATTTTTACATTTTTTTCAATTATTACTAATTTTTTTATATTCCCACTCTTCATTAGTACCTATACTTTACTCCTGTAAAAGGATTTTGCGATCTATAAAACCGTTTCAAAGAACGAGCTTTGACAGATATGTCGTACAGATGCCTCGTTAGGCATTTTTACATTTTTTTCAATTATCACTAATTTTTTTATAGTCCCACTCTTCATTAGTACCTATACTTTACTCCTGTAAAAGAATTTTGCGATCTATAAAGCCGTTTCAAAGAACGAGCTTTGACAGATATGTCGTACAGATGCCTCGTTAGACAAGGACAGGTATCTCTCGTATTATTCCTTTCTCTCCTATGTATGTAATTTACATGCACCCATTTATTCCTCTCTCTCTCTCTCTCTCTCTCTCTCTCTCTCTCTCTCTCTCTCTCTCTCTCTCTCTCTCTCTCTCTCTCTCTCTCTCTCTCTCTCTCCTCTCTCTCTCTCTCTCTCTCAAATTCCCTATCGCTTCAACTGCGGGTAAAACTGGTAACCGCTTTGATTTGGCCCCTATTGGATTACTGTTGTCTCGTTTACAACGACATTACTGATGAGCTCACACCAAACTGCAACGTCTTATCAATTGCACAATTCGGTTATTTTCAACCTAAGACGTGACGAACATATTACACCACACCGACACCGACTTGGGTGGTTGTCTGTAAAAAATAGACGCCTATACTTTTTTGGTATCGAAATGTTCAAAATATTCCATAATATTTCTCCTGGTTATCTCTCCGAAATCTTTACCAAAACCAGATCCCTCCATCAGACAGTCGTCACGGTTAACTCAGCCGCACTTTTTCACCTTCCTAATCATAGAACAGAGTCCTATCACAGGTCCTTCCATCTTGCGGGAGTTTATTTGTGGAACTCGCTCCCTAATGATGTAGTGTCGTCTTCGTCCATCACCGAATTTAAGAGCAAGCTCCACAACCATCTTTTCTCGCTCGAGCTGTCCATTCAGCGCACAGTCCAAGCATAACTGTTTTAGGGGAGGTCACGTTAATGATTAATATTAGTCTTAAGTTCTGCTTAATTTTTGCGTTTTGCCTCTTGTATATATTAATTGGCCATATCTACGAATTTTAAATTGGTTATATCTAGTCCTAAGTTCTTCCTTATTTTACTTTCATATTTTATACTTACTTATTTTCTATTTTTATTTTCTATTTTTATTTTTATTTGCTGCCGTTTGCGGTCGACAGCTGCTACAATGTTCGCTATGTTTTTGTTTGTATTCTGTTTATACATTGTTATTCACGATTTGCCTAAAGTCTTGACTTATGGCATAATAAAAATCAATCAATCACTCTCTCTCTCTCTCTCTCTCTCTCTCTCTCTCTCTCTCTCTCTCTCTCTCTCTCTCTCTCTCTCTCTCTCTCTGGTGAGTACAGCGTGCACGTCCGTTCTGTTGCTCCTGCTTTAACCGAACATATCTCTGCCGCAAGCTGCCTTCGGGCAATTCTTGTTACAGAATCGAGCAGGCTTTTTGTTGCTTGTGTGGATTGATATTGCATCTTTCTTTCCTTGCAACTGCTGTCCCGGATATCCTGAGGAAAGTATTTCTCTCTTTCTAACCTCACTTTCGCCTCATCGATCTGGATCGACGTGGACTCTCGCTGCGCATGCTCCTGCTTTTTTCATCTCCGCGCTGTCCTGTTTTTCGCACCTGCTCTACGCACGAGTTACCATCTGTGGGCTTCCGCATGTGCTATTGCCTGTTACCATCCGCGGCTTCGAACGTATTACCATCTGTCTCCTACTGGATTGCCATACTGCGCTTCTCTTGTTTTCGATCCTGAATTAGTGCAACGCGTCACTTATGCAGTGTTATAAGTGCAAGAAGTCAATTGCGACAGCTTCGGTTGCATGCGAGTGCAACAAAGTGTTCCACCCCGGCTGTATCAGGTCGTATTCCTCGTCTAAATACGCCGATCATTGCTGCAAGGCCTTAGCGGCGTCGCCGGAATTGCCGCTTACACCGCAGCTCGACAAGTGTGCAGTATCCTTTGATCCGATGGATATGGCCTCTCCTTCGGGCACACAACCACAGACTGATACGCTGCTTCAGTCGATCTTGTCCAAGCTCGACGAATCGGAGAAGAGACTTGCTGCCAGGCTCGATGAATCGGACAGGAGGATCGCCGCCAGGTTCGACGAGTCTGACAGGAAGATCACTGCGATCACTGCCTTCATCAGCCACCAGGAATCCGTGAATGCTGATGTAGAGCGAAAGTTGAACCAGATACCCGAGGTTCTGAGAGTCATGTCGGATTACGGTGATCGTATTGCGGAGTTGGAGGCTCGTGGTGGACGATTGGTCGGTACTCAGCTTACCGATCGTCTGTCGTCTGCTGCATCGCGGGTCTCTCGTACGTCGGATATTATTATCTCTGGCATTCCAAGCATTTTTACCGATGCGCCTGACGTGCTCGTCGCTGGGGTTTTTCGTGCGCTTGACGTTTCTCAGCTGGCTTCCGACGTTCTTGAGACTCGCGATGTGGGGCGGAGGAATGCGTCCGTGGCGCGCGACGGGGCCCCGGCCTCCGTTTCTGCCTCAGATCTTCGTGCTGACTCCGCTGGACGCACGAGATCTATCATAGTCGCGCTCAAGTCGCGAGAGATTTCAGAGTATATTCTGCGGGTTATGCGCCGCAAGCGCCGACTCACCGTCAGTGATGTTTTCTCTAAAAGTATTTCCGGGCATATCTATGTAAACGAACTCCTTCCTACTGACACTTATAATTTGTTACGTCAGACGAGAGTAAGGGCTAGGCAAATGGCCTACAAATATGTATGGAGTAGGGATGGTCAGATTTTTGTCCGTAAGGATAATGGTCTGCCTCCTATCTTAATAGCCTCGGAGGCTGATTTTGAGCAGCTTCACTGACCTGTGGCGGCGGATGTGGTTCCTTCTGCTTTGCGTCGTCTTAGGATCGCATGCTTCAATGCCTGCTCCCTTCCTGCCCATCTTGAGTCAGTCCAGGCTTTCATAGCGTCAAACTTTTTTCACATCATCTCGATTTCTGAGACCTGGCTGCACTCGCATATTTCCGACGACCTAGTTCGCATCCCGGGATATTATTTGCTTCGTGCTGATAGAGAGGGCAGGGAGGGGGGAGGTGTTGCTTGCTATATCCACGACTCGCTGCGCGCGCGTGTTTTGGCGGCGTCGCCTCCGTCCTTCTCTAATGAACCCGAATATCTTGTTCTTGACGTTCGGGGTGACGCATGCGAGCCTCTCCTTTTTACTTCGATGTATCGCAGACCGAAAGGAAAAAACTTTAGTAAATATGTTGACACTCTATCTTCGGTTGTGCACAACTACAGGAACATTATTATTTCGGGCGACCTTAACTGTAATCTCCTTGCCTCAACATACGAACCCAATCACCTTAGAGACATGGTCACGCAATTGTCGCTCCACATAGTGGAGTCGCAATCGACCTATCATACTCCTTCTTCCGACTCATGGCTCGACGTTTTCATCGTCGACAGTCTGAGCAAGGTTTTATCGTTTCGTAAGTCGGACGCACCCTTCATCAACGGTCATGACCTTATTGAGTTGACGTATTCGTTTGTGGTTCCGTCCATCGCGAGGCGTACTCTGATTCGCCGGAACTATAAAGAGTTTGATGAGCAGAGATTCGTTGAAACTCTCACCTCAACGTTGTCTTCTTCCTTTACTGAGGATTTCGGCGGTGTTGATCTCGGCGAGTCTGACCTGGACGGCATCTTGGACACCATAGTCAAAGACTTTATTTCCAGTTTGGACAGGCATGCACCTATTCGCACCTTTTGTGTAAATCGTCCATCTGCGCCTTGGCTCACTGATGTCCTCGCTTGCGGAATTCGGCATCGCAATCGACTATACAATATTGCTCGAAGATCTGGTAGCGTGCTTGATTTTCATATTTATAGGCAGTACAGGAACAGGTCTCACTGTTGATTTGAGAAGAGCCAGAGAACACTTTAACATGGCGAGATTAAGCGTAATTTCTGATCCATCTAAGTTATGGCGTGAGCTTGCTAATCTCGGCCTGGTCGAGTCGCCCCTATCCTCTCCGCTAGATTTCTTTTCACGTGACACTCTCAATGCTCATTATGCCTCTATCTCCAACTGTTTTCCTTCATGTTCTCAGTCTCAATTTTCTGATATTATCTCATCCATAGTGCCGAATGAACCACTTTTTAGTTTTTCCCAGATAACCAGTGATGATCTAAGTACTCTCGTCTCCTCATCTTCCGTTTCTCTTGCCACTGGTTACGATCAAATACCACTTTATGCCATAGCCTTAGCCCGACCTAGTATTGGCAATCTCCTAACCTCACTATTCAATAGTTGTCTTAAACTTAGTCACTTTCCGCCCCTGTGGAAGCGAGCTATACTTCGCCCACTGTCCAAGGTCAAATCTCCGGCCTCTCCCTCAGACACGAGGCCCATTGCCAACTTGTGTGAGCTCTCCAAACTGTTTGAAAAAATTATACATCGCCAGATTACTGACTTTATTGAAGCTCACCATATTCTTGACGATCGGCAGTCTGGATACCGCAAGCGTTATTCCACCCAATCAGCCTTACTGCGATTATTCCATGACATAATGTACGCCGTCGACGTGGGAGAGGTGCTTATCCTTGTCCTTTTCGACTTTAGTAAGGCCTTCGACACAGTCTGTCATTTTTTACTGCTCACCAAACTCAGGCGGTTGGGGTTCACTGATTCTGCCCTCAAGTTAATCTTTTCCTATCTCACGGGTCGATCCCAGGCTGTTGTTGACCTTGAGGGAGTGCTCTCTGACTGGCTGTCCGTCACATCCGGAGTTCCGCAGGGATCCGTTTTGGGTCCTCTCCTTTTCTCTCTTTTCATAAATGACATTGGCGCCTTCCTCAGGTTTACTGAGCGTATTGTATTTGCGGATGACACACAGATTTACCGCAGGACTCCTCTTAGCCAACTGAATGTCGCTTTGCAGCTCGTTGCTCATGACGTGGGTGTCATTTCGGAGTTCGCTGTGCGTAATGGATTGACTCTTAATCTCAGGAAATCCAAAGTCTTGATTCTTGGAGGTAGGAGTCATGTTAGGCACTTAAATCTTAGTGACTTACCTCTCATATCGGTTAACGGTACTTCCATCCCATTTGTTACTGAGACACGTAACCTCGGGGTCATCATGCGCTCCGATTTATCTTGGGCAAGCCATGTCTCGTACATTTCCAAAAGGGTACATTTTACATTGCATAAACTTAAATTTCACAAAAATTCCCTATCATTTAATCTGCGTGTAAAACTTGTGACCACTTTGATATGGCCTTTGTTAGACTACTGTTCCCTTGTGTACAACGATGTGTCTGACGAGCTCAACACCAAGCTTCAGAGACTTTCAAATTGTGCGGTTCGCTTTGTTTTAATTTAAGGCGTGATGAACACATCACGCCCTACCGACATCAGCTGGGGTGGCTGACGGTCAAGCATCGACGCCTCTACTTTCTAGGCACTGAAATGTATAAGGTGTCTCACAACATGTCTCCTACCTACATCTCTGAAATCTTCACTAGTCCTGACCCCTTAGTCAGGCGATCATCACGTCTGGCTATACCTCATTCTTTCCATGTTCCTATCCATAGAACCGAAGCATATCATAAGTCCTTCCATCTTGCAGGCGTCTACTTGTGGAACTCGCTTCCCACCGACGTAGTATCTGCAACGTCTGTCGCCGTTTTCAAGAGTAAACTGTATGACCATCTTTTCTCGCTTGAGCGTAATTCGATCTAATGTCTCCTCAGCCTCTGCCCACCATGCAAGTTCTGACTTAGGGTGTCAACTTATTTCTTGTGCGTTTCATTAGTTTAAGTTACATTTTATTCTTATTTTTATTTCTATTTTTTCCTGCGTAGATTACATCTGCCACTATTATACTGTTCTTTTCTTTCTTTTTTATTTTTTATTTTATTTTATTTTGTTTTTATTGTTATCTTATTTTTTCTTCCTTTTTGTATGCTTACACCTTTGTAATTCTTTACTTGCCTAAAGTCTGTGACTATGGCATAAATAAACCATCAATCAATCAATCAATCAATCTCTCTCTCTCTCTCTCTCTCTCTCTCTCTCTCTCTCTCTCTCTCTCTCTCGTAAGTATTGGTGGGTGTCACGCTGTGTTCTTGCTCGTTAATTCATTGATCTGCATTCTGCCGTAAGCTGCCTTCCGGGCTGTTTTGTTCTAGGCTTGAGCGAGTTTTTTGTTGCTCGTTAAGACTGACATTAAGTCTTTCTTTCCGTGCAACCTGATAGCCAGATATTTCCGTGGAAAAAATTTTACACTATTTCTAACCTCAAACTGGCTGAACTCGAGTCTGGCGAGGATCTGCTTTGCTGCGCATGCTCCTGGTTTCTGCTTCTCTGGTCTTTTCTTTGCGCCTTGCTATCTCCGTGCCTGGACACCTGTGCATTTTGACATCTGTGGTGATTTGGACGTACTGATTTGTGCTCGATCTAGCTCGGTAATCGATGGCGAGTGCTGTAGAACTCAGCTCAACAATGCCTCTCACACCTAAGGATACGCAAAGTTCTCGATCTGCGGATCACCGCGGCTCCATCCCGCGGGGTGCGGTGGGCGTCGCGTCTGCTGGTGTACAATCGCAGTCTGCGAGGTGCTGCTTCAGTTGATTTTGACGAGGATCGAGGAATCGAACGAAAAGATTTGCTGCCAGGCTGGACGATTTAGACAAAAAGTTTATTGCCGTATTCGAGATGTTAGATAAGGCGGATCACATCTTTCATCAATTGTCAGGAGGCAGTAAATGATGGATTTTGCGCGTAAACTGAATCGAGTATCAGATGCTTTGAAAATCGTCGAGAGTTTGGTGAAAGAATTGCGGCGCTGGAGGCTCAGAGCGCACGGCTGCTGAGCTCTCAACCGGTTGATCGTGAGTCGTCTTCCGCATTGCGGGTCTCTGGAACGTCTGACATTATTATCTCGGGTATTCCAAGTTCTTTTACCGATACATCCGGTGAGGTGGCTGAGAGCGTTTTTAAGGCGCTCGGTACCCCTCAGCTGGCCTCTGACGTTCTTGATACCCGTGATGTGGTAATGCTTGATGCGCCGGTGGCGGGCGATAAAGTGTCGGGTTCCGTCTTGGCTACTGATCTTCGAGTTGATGCAACTAGTCGCAAAAAATCAGTAATTGTGGCACTCAAGTCGCGTGAGATTCGGGATTATATTCTCAAAGTTGTAACGATGCGCCCCTAAGACAGCATCGTCCCGGCAACCACCCGCCGGACACCGCCCGACCGACCATCCGTCGGGCGAGAACAGGGCGCGGTGCGCCCGCACCCTTTTTTTTAAAACACTCCACCGGCCCCGGGTGCGCGGGCAAAACGCGGCACCGGGGCCTTCGCCTCGCGCGGCGCCGACGAGCGCCGAAGGGAGCCGAGCCGCGCCGAAGGCAAGCGCGCGTCCGCACGCCCCACTCAGCGCGCCTGACGATAGGCCTCCCTCCCGCCGGGCCCGCCGAACCGGGGTATATAAGCCGACGCTCCGGCGAGAGAAGACACTTCGTCTCCGCTCCAGCAGTCCGCTGTTCCGACGAAGCCTACCCGGCCGATCCCTAGGCGACACACCAACGAGGTCCGGAGCTCCGGGTCTCGACCGAGTGCTCTCGGGTGTCCCCGACTCCTTACCAGTTCCTCCTGACGGCACGGTTACACGGGGTCGAGCACGCTCGGCCTCGCAACGAGGGCTCTCGTTGCCGGCACGCCACAGGATTGCATTATCCTATCGCGTTCCATCCCCATATCGCGTCTCGCAGCAATATTGCCGATTGTATATACCGCGTTAATACCTGTATATATTTCGATTATACGGCCCGCGTTCCGTCTACTTACCCGCGTCCGTCGACCGCGTTACGTCGATTATACGTCCCGCGCTCCGTCCACATACCGCGTTCCGACTACCGCGTTACCGCGTCTCGCAGCACTATTGCCGATTGCAGTGTAACAACCGTCTGTTCTAGCGTTGCACTATTCCGATTACACGTCCCGCGTTCCGGCTACAGACCGCGTTTTCCATCTACCCGCGTTACCACGTCTCGTGGCACTATCGCCGATTGTATATACCGCGTCCATTCTGTAATAACTGTATATTCTACTGCGTCGAGTGCATCCGCACTCCCCCTCCGATTATAGCTGTATATTCTAAAACCAATAAACCAATTCGTGTACTTGTATTCTGATTGCTGTCTCTGGGCCTTCTCTCGAACCCCGCGTCCGACGAGCTAGTCCGCGTTCGAATCCAAAGATAGGCCGTTACAAAGTAATGCGCGGCAGACGCCGACTAACTGTAAACGATGTTTTTTCGAAGAATTTCCCGGGCAACATTTATGTAAACGAGCTACTTCCGACCGATACTTACAATCTGTTACGTCGAACTAGAATTAAGGGCAAAACAGTCTTCATTTAAGCATGTGTGGAGCAGGGACGGTCAGATCTTTGTCCGCAGGGATCATGGTCAGCCTCCTGTACGAATAACTTCAGAGGCTGATTTGACAGAGCTCCAGTGACCTATTGTGGCGAATGTGGGCTGAGTTCCTGCTTCCGAGTCCTGGCTTCACTCACATATTTCCGATGATCTCGTTATTCTTGACATTCGTGACGGCACATGCGAGCCTTTCTTTTTCACCACTATACGAAATATTAAGTTAATGATTATAATATTACGATAAGCTCTTTCACTTAATGTTTAACATGGTAATCGCTTCAGGCTTAAGAAAGTTCTACACAGTTCCAGTTCATGTGGTTGCATATGCATGTTCTTTGTTTGAGAGAGCACAACGACGGAATTTTCGCTGATACATAATTCTTCAGCAGTACTTCAGATAATTTATACTTGTCCAATAAAATCTGGGTACGTGATGTAACATAATCATAATGAATATGTATTTTTAAACACGTTTTATTCGACTTATTTAGTTTTATAGCATGTAAAGAAGCATTTATTAAAAATGGAAATAATATTATTATTCTTTTTCGATATTAGACGTTGTTATTTTCATTATTTCCGTTTTTACTTACTGCTTTATTGGTAGCTATCACTGCGTCTTGTATCTTTCTTAGTTTCAAACTTATATCAACTTCTGTCTTTTATATTTCGCTCTTGTTTACATCATGTGTATCTCCAATTATTCATTACTTACTGCTTTATTGTTAGCTATCACACTGCGTCTTGTATCTTTCTTAGTTTCAAACTCATATCAACTTCTGTCTTTTATATTTCGCTCTTGTTTATATCATGTCTATTTTTTTTTTGTACACCTTTGTATTTCTTTACTTGCCTAAAGTCTGTGACTATGGCATAAATAAACCATCAATCAATCAATCAATCAATCTCTCTCTCTCTCTCTCTCTCTCTCTCTCTCTCTCTCTATTAATATATGTGAGTAATATTTTGAAAATATTGAAAAAATTATGATATATAGATTTATATAAATTTATAGAGAGAGGGGGGAGAGAGAGAGAAAGAGAATGAGATTGAGAATATTTGATGAGAGAGAGAGAGAGAGAGAGAGAGAGAGAGAGAGAGAGAGAGAGAGATTGATTTGATTGATTGATTGATTGATTGATTGATTGATTGATTAATTGATTGATTGATTGATTGATTGAGCTTTATTAGCCTTCTCGGCTATTTTTTACATAAAATATCCTTAACTTAATTCCTCTACGTGAGGTACAATAAATTCTCTTAACCTACGTTTGAATGGTTCAAGTCTTTCGCATTGCTTAATTTCTATCGGTAGGGCGTTATACATATTCAAACCCTCATAAAATAGACTTTTCTGTGCGCTTCTCGTCCTGCGATATTGAATTCTAATATTCTCAGCCTGCCTCGTTTGCCGTCCACTCACATCTCTACTATTTCTATCCTATTACTTAAATGTTTTGGCATTATGCCTTTTACTATCTTAAAAATAAACGTGCATACATTGTACATGAGCCTCTGTCTTACATTCATAAACTTAAGTGTTTGCAGCATCAATTCAACCTTTGTATATCGCGAGCATTGTAGTATGACTCTCATTGCACGGTTTTGTGCCACTTGCAGTCGATTCAGTTGCGTTTCACCCATGCCTACTAATAACGTTGCGCAATATTCAAAATGAGGCGCTATGATAGACTTATA
Organism: Temnothorax rugatulus; assembly: GCA_035220575.1. NCBI lineage: Eukaryota > Metazoa > Arthropoda > Insecta > Hymenoptera > Formicidae > Temnothorax > Temnothorax rugatulus. Next base: position 9,641 of record JASTWL010001632.1, on the reverse strand, counting down.
CACAGTACATCTAGTGTACACCGATATATCATTTCCTATTCTATTCAGAAAACTCACTTTTTTCCCTATTTTCTTTAACATATAATCACAGTGATCCTCCCAGCGGAGTTTACTATCAATCATTACACCCAGATGTTTCGCTATCTCGACACGCTCTATTACAGTTCCATCCAAACTTTTTACAATTATGTCTGTTTCTATTTCTTTTTTTATACTTCTAACTATCGTATATTTGGTCTTATCTGCATTCATTTTTAACATATTTACATTCATCCATTCTTCGAGTATCGAGCACCATATTTAGTTTTATTTCTAATTCCTCACAACTTTCTCCTGTTACACTTGCGGTCGTGTCATCTGCAAATAATCTAAATATACTTCCCTCCGGACAGACTTTAACTATATCATTTATATACAAAATAAACAATAGAGGTCCTATACGGATCCGCCGGAGGATTTTATATATCTAGAGGGATCTTGAGGGATGTGGTCTTTCTGCGGTTAACCGGTGTTGACGACTGAACTGTCCGAACCGCGCTCCTAGTTGCCAGTGTTTTTGCGGACTTAACCTTCCTGTGCCCCTTTCCTTGTTTCCCCTCCCCCCCCCCCCCGGAGTAGAAGATACCTTGTCGAGGTTCCGGGGCTCAGTAAGTGTTTTGCTGCTAAATCTTCTGTGCTCAAACAGTGCCTACCCTCCGTGATGCCGCGCCGCCGCCCTCGCCGCCGGGCTCGCCGCCAGCCGTCACAAGTTCAACTGTTTAGTGATAATGGAGCCGTTGCGATTGAAGCTCAGGAATCTTGGTCTATTGGTGCTGATGGACTTGAGGTTCCCGCCGACCGCTCCTTTCGCGCCTACTCTGTCGTGCTGCATTTGTGTGCTAACCAGCCGATTATAGTGCAAGTTGAACTTTTTGCGCCGGGCAGTAAAGCTGTATGGAGATGTAAACCTATATCTGTTGGTGTGATCCCTGTGCGACGTACTTTCCACTGGCCCACCACTGCCGCTCCTATGTGGCGCTCCGATAGCAAGGATACGATAATGAAAGTTATATGTCCATGTGGTGGAAAGATATATAGTAATGCCTACGCCCAGCTAAACTACTCCATCAACGTCCACCTCTCCGCCGACTACGACGCCCAGCTCTGCCCTGCAAAAGGAGTGATACAAAAACTAGATGATGCGTTTGAGAGGCTGGTGGTGTGATACGCTCCTGACCTGCCCCCGCTCTCCGCACGCGCCTGATACTGGATGCCTGCGGTGCTTCGAGCGGGGGGTGGAACGCGCCTGCCTGCTGTTCCGCTCAGCGCTGCGCGCTCTTCCCTTCCACTTGGCTACTTTCACCCGCGCCTTATCTCGGAAGCCGTCACACGCCCCCACTCCGCCTACTTCAACTCGCCTGTTTGTTCTAGGTGCGTATGTGACCCGCCGAGACCCCCTCCTGAGCGCACATCCCTACCCACCATCTGGACGCCATATATTGTCTCAATTATCTTCGAACATATATCATTGAATCTAACTTGCTGCTTTCTATTACTTAAATACGATATTATCCATTCCAATACCACTCCTCTTATTCCATACTGATATAATTTTTCCACTAATCTTACTCTATCAATTGTCTCAAACGCTCTCCTGAGATCCAGGAATAACACTCCTACCATTTTTTTCTCCTCAATTATCAATTTCCATTCCTCGATCAAACTTTGAATTGCTGTCTTACACGACTGCTGTTTCCTAAAACCCGATTGGTATTCGGTTAGTATTTCATTATCTTCTATAAATTTATCCAACTGTTTTTTAACAACTAACTCTAACACTTTTTCATATATCGGTAACATATTAATCGGCCTATACTCGCTCGCTTTTTTTTGTTTGTTTACCTTTGGTATCGGTATTATCGTGGATGTTTTCCATCCTTCTGGAAATTTACCTGTCCTAAGCGAATCATTAATTACCCCTACAAACTCATCTTTTATTACCGGTAGCACCATATTCAGTATATTACTATTTATCCCTTCCTCTGTTCCGTTCTTTCGTGGTAGTTTCCTAACAATTTGTTCCAGGTCTCTTACAGTAATTGGCTCAAAATTTTCCATAATTCCCTTATTCTCAATTACGTAAATAGATCTCCTACCTGTGCCTTTTATCTCCTTATTACTAATAGATTGCACAATGTTACTAATACTTTTTACATAATATGTATTAAATTTATCCGCTATATTGCACTCTTCCATGCCTTCTAATATTTCAAAATCTACACTATCAATGTTCTCTGAACCCCTTTGCTCCCCCTTAATTAATTCTTTCAAAGTTTTCCACATCTTTGTAGGATCACTCCTATTATTATCTATCATATTCTCGTAATATTCCTTCTTTTTTGCCCTGATAAGTTTTACTACTGCATTTCTTTCACTCTTGAAATGTTCCCAGTCCTGTTCCTTACCTGTGCTTATTGCTCTACTGTGAGCCTCATCCCTTCTATCTACTGCTATTCTAATTTCATCTGAGTACCACTTTTTCCCTTCCCATACTTTCGGAATCTTAAACTTTTTCTTAGGTGCTACAGTATCCAATACACTTACTATACTATTAACAAATCTCTCCGCCCTTATACTTATATCTAGTCCTTGCTCAGTTCTTTCTTCCATTATTCTAAGAAATTCATCTACATTAAATTTACTATAGTCCCTGCCTCTAAATTCTTTATATTTATTCCTCTTTTTATTCATATTAAATTCTACTTTTAGCCATGCATGGTCCGTTATTTTAGGTTTCTCATTCACTTGTACCTTTATTTCCTTATTCGAAAAAATTAAATCTATCATCGTTCTATCTTTTGTAACTCTCGTTGGACAATCAACATACTGCCTCATCCCTAGGCTTTGCATTACCGTTAATAATTTCTTTGTGTAAAATGAATCTACCATTATATCTATATTAAAGTCCCCTATCACTATACAGTCATACTTTATTATTAAATTTTCTACCGTATCTTCCAAGAATCTCACAAAATCGCCGTCTGACGCACTCGGCGAATGATACACTACTGCTATCATACCTTTATACAAATTCTCTCTCAATTCCACCACCACGCACCAACAGTTTGACACAATCTTTTTCTTTTCTACTATCCTAAATTTAATATCATCCCTAACATATAACAGTACTCCCCCTGTATTTCTATTTTCAGCATCACATCTAACAAAACTATACCCCGGTACATTGACCTCACTATCCTCAATTTCTACAGTCAATCTAGTCTCGGATAACGCTAGAATCGCAGGATTCACCCTCTTCATAACCTGATGTTGAATTTCATCCTTATGCGCCAAAAAGCTTTGTGCATTCGTATAGCAGAGTAACTCCGATTCTTACAGTGCCAGACTAGAGTCAAGCTCAACAGGGTCTTCTTTCCCCGCTAATTTTTCCAAGCCCGTTCCCTTGGCAGTGGTTTCGCTAGATAGTAGATAGGGACAGTGGGAATCTCGTTAATCCATTCATGCGCGTCACTAATTAGATGACGAGGCATTTGGCTATTTGCATCGCGCCAGTCTGGCGCGTCTTACCGCTTCAGGGCAGTGCGGTTCCTGATAACAACGGGACCTGGCTGAGCGATCCTGCAGGTTAACGATTGGATCGCTCTTATGCGCAACAGGTTGCCCAAACAATAATAAGGATACGAGATCCAGCATAACTTTCGTTCTTACTACCTATCAAATTGACTAGGCCCATCTAGCACTCTTGGCAAGTCCTCCCGCAGGAGGGAAACCCATCTGACTGATCTGCCGCGGGATTCCTGCGTACGGGCTGGAAAAATTATTAAGCAGAGTCCCCAGCTTGGGGAAACGGAACTTGGCCGGCTTAGTGTAGCCGTTACCGCGGGGAGCCACGTGGAGGCGTCCGCCCGTGCGCCGGGGCGGTCGGTCGCACGGCTCTGCCGCCGTTCGGTGCCCATATATAATTCATATATCCGAACGACTCGCATCACTGATGTCTACGGCAAAAGTGCCGGCATAGCTTAAAATCGGGAGTGTACAAGGCTCCCGAATAAATAAATAAATAAATAAATAAATATTGGGTGGATCCGGTCCCAGACCATCGTTAATATATAAAAATTACATCAGTGAGCTAGTGCCAAGAGTTTTTAGTCAGCAGTATCGCTGTTGTTAAGGCGCAACGGCGCGTTATAATCCATAAACATATGGAATAGTTCCACTGAGCTCCTGAGCGCTTGTAGTGTCAGCGTTCTCAGCGAGCCTCTGTCTTTAATTTGCAACTTGTGCAGACAGGTGACAGTGTCTTTGGGCATTGCTCCTCTTGTCCCGATCACTATCGGGAGGATCTCACAGTCTTTCGCCCCTAAGTGAGCTTTAAGCGGGGCTACAAGGGACGCATATTTAGCGAGCTTGTCCCTTCTGCCTCTCTCAAGGAGGTCACCATCCTCGTGGCAGATTGTGATGTCAGCCACAAAGACCCTTTCCCGATACTGTATGATCAGGTCTGGTTGGAGATTCCTCAACTGAGGGTCCTGCAATCGTGCCTCTTTCGTTATTGCCGCGCCACGCTGCCCCAAGACGTGGCGCTCTATAAAGTCACGGACGTCATTGTGGCGTTTGATTCGTCCGGACTTAGTGTATATACACTGCCCCAGTATGTGACCTAGCGTTTCAGGCTGCGCCTTGCATTTACGGCACATGACGCTGTTGGTCTTGGCTATTCTGTTGAGCGACACCTTGTTCGCTGCCACGTTCGCTCTCAACTTGAGCGCCGTGATATACCTGGACGGTTTCAGTAAGCCAGGTCGATACAGAAATTCGTTGCCTATCCTGTCATTTTTATAGGCATGCACTCCCTTACCTTGGGAGAGCAATTCCGTCCATTTTTTCCACTCATTAGCTTTGGCTTTGAGTTTATAGCCGTCGATCTGTTTGGTCGACTGTAGTGGCCAGCCAAGTCTGGCTACATGTGCCAGGCGCTTTAACTTGTTCTCCAGCCCCGACGCTACTACTAGGGCTTGTATTGCCGGGTCGCTATTTGTTAAAAAGCGAAATCCAGCCTTTAACGTTGCGGACGTCACAACAATTTCAAGCTTTGGAAAGCCCATGCCGCCATCGCGTTTAGACGCGTATAGCAGACCATCTGCCGTGGACTGTGGAAGGTGCAGATAGTCTTTCACCGCCGTCCTAAGTGTTTGGTCAAGATCTCTTAATTCTGTGGCACTTATAGCGCCCGCGGTGAAGGCATACAGAAAGTGCGGCAACACATACCGCGCCAAGAGCTCAACTTTTTGATGAGGCTTCAGGGGTAGCCTCTTAATTCTTGGGAGCGTGTCCCTGAGCTGTGCGATTGCACGCTTAATAACTACTCCTTCCCATGGAGTAACCTGTATACCTAGGTATTGCATTGACTGCGCAGGGCCGCAGTAGGCGATCTTCTCGCCATTACTATGTATTTCTGGGTCCACCATATACCAGCTATCTTTGGTGGTAACAATTTCAAAGGCGACACACTTCCCAATCGATAGTGCCATTCCCCATTTAGAAAGGGAACTAACGAGCTCATCCACAAGCCGACTCGCCGCTATTGCATCCTTCGCAATTAGTATTATATCGTCGGCGAAAGCCAGGCACGATATGCTGAGGCCTTCCGTAATTTGGAAGCCTTCCATCTTTTCAAGTCTGTCAATTATCAGATCCATACATATGTTAAAAATAAGCGGAGACAGAGGGTCTCCCTGTTTGACACCTCTGCTCAACAGTATGTCGAACGTTTCGTTACGACATTTCATGGTCGTTTTGACTCCTTTGTATGAGTCCATTATCATTGCGACCACCTCCTCCGGCAACCCTTGGTTAAGTAAGGCATACTTAATAACTGGGTGCGGAAGGCTATCGAACGCCTTGGCAATGTCCACCTGGGCGGCAACGATTCCTTTGCCCCTTTTTGCTGCTGCGAGAACTTCATTCAGCAAGTTGATGTTGTTGTAACAACCCATTTCCGGCACAAAGCCTTTTTGCCGTGCATTCAGGTGGACCACCTCTCTCAGGCGCTGGTCCATAGTGCCCCAATATATTCTGCTTAATATTGAGGAGATAGTAATCGGCCTATAATTAGCCGCCACAGAGGGATCCTTTCCCTCTTTGAGCAACAGCGTTGTTCTGTTGCAGCGCCACGCGCTTGGTTGCTTCAATGCCAGCATAACCACATTGAAGATTGCGTGGAGGATATCTCCTCCCTCACTCCTCATTAGATCTCCCTTACGGAGCCCGTCAGGCCCGGCTGCCACCCTCAGCCGCGTAGATTTGAAACGCTTCAGGATCTCCGCCTTGGAGATAGGATGCAAAATTTCTGCTGGGTTGTACGCCACCGTGGCCTTTCGGCTTACGTGGTCAATATCACATTGACCTGGGCTTCCCCATAGCCCTTCATAGAGCTCCTTGACGCTCTCAACTGATGGACTCACAGAGTCTTCCGTGTCTGACGCTTGAATGTCCGTACCCTCTCTTACCAATTTAGCGAGGATAGCGGGGTTGTTCCTGTACAACTCTTGTGTACGGGCATAAGCTCGGGCTTTGCGCTCACTCCTACCCGAGAGCCCTTTCCGCCGACCCCGGTGCCTTCGGGAGCCACCGCCCGGTTTCCCAGACGCCGGAGCGCGGAACAAACTAATCACCAGCTCGTAGGCTGTGTCTACCTCCTCTTGCGTTATTGCTTGGCCACCTCGTTTTGCCATTAGCAACTGAGTTATATGTTGCTGTGCCTCCAACGATTCCTTAGGATCGTTTTCCTTAAGCTCTTGAAGCACAGCCTCCACGCCTGCTTGCCGCCATTGCATGGTTGACGCGGATTCTGTAAACTCATAAATACGTGGTGTTTCCTCAGCATCTAGGAAAACATCCTCGTTCTCTTCCGCGTCAACGAAAACATCGTCAACCTCCAGTGGTGCACCATCCACTTGTTGATCCTCTTCAGTGAGGGATTCTTGATTTGAAAGTGTACTCTTGAGGCGTTGCTCTCTCCACCTTTTATAACACGCCTCATTCCTCTTATCCCTTATTTGCTTTAGGGTTTTATCCGGCATAAACGGAACCATAGCTTTCGCTATGTTCCTCTCATCCTTGAGCTCAGCTTCGAGCTCGAGCATCCTACTGATATCCTCCGCAGAGAAGACTCTGCCCCGTCCTTGTTCATTCACCTTCGGAGCTGCTTGCTCCGATCTCACTCGGTTTCTTGTTACTGGGTGTGCCAATCTTTGGTGCTGCGACAGCCCTCGCTGAGTAGTAAAATTCCTGCCGCAGTCGGGGCAGTCGAACCGGCCCTGCTCAACGGTTCGCTGCCCCTCATTTGCCCTGGCTGCTGGGCACTTTGGTAGATGGCATGCGGCCGCATGGTACGACGCATACGACTTGCCACACCGTTCGCATTTATACCTGATGCTCAGGTGAGGGTGCACTTCCCCTATATGCCGGACCTCATCTCTGACAGTGAGAGCCATATAATCGCCCGCTCCAGCTGCGGCGCAATTCTCACACCTTCTCTGGCTGAAGGGGAGCGATAATTCACAGACCTGTGTTTCTTGCCTTGGTTGTCTTCGTATAGCCCCCTGGCCGTGTTCCAGGGGAATGGGGCCGTGTTCCCCATCGTCCGAGGCTTTGCCATTTTTAAATTTAGCGACATACTGGTAAGCCAGAGCGGGTTGCTGGCCCACGACTAGCTGTGTTGCCCTGACGGGAGTGATACCCGCTGGCACCGGTCAAGACCGGCCGAGAGCCCAGGGTGTGCTCTCGTTATTACCCTGACGGGAATGAACCCGCTGGCACCAGTAGAACCGGCCGAGAGCCCAGGGCATGTTCTCGTTGTTGTTGCCCTGACGGGAATAAGACCCGCTGGCGCTGATCGAAACCAGCCGAGAGCCCAGGGCATGCTCTCGAGTCGCCTGAACCCCGTTAGCTCCCCGGCGAACCGGGTACCCAGCGGACACCAGCTTGGAGGTGGGGCAGACTTGGGGCGCAAACAACGGGCTGCGCCCCCTTGTGAACGAGCAACTATGACTCTCAACAAAATCGCTTAAAGCGAAAAGCCCCCGGGACGGCTCAGTGTCCTCGGGGGCGGCGTGTTGCTTTTGTCCCTAAAGCAAAAAGCCCCTGGGACCTAGGTCACCAGGGGCTTAAACCTCTCCAAATCCCAAAAACCCTTTAAAGCAAAAAGCCCCCGGGATCGGTCGTTAGACCGATCAACCAGGGGCCAATGCACACCATGCACCACGGATCTTGCACCTCCCAAAACTCTTAAAGCAAAAAGCCCCCGGGATCGGCCACTAGGGTCGATCAACCAGGGGCTAATGCCTATGCCATGCACCACAGATCTTATCTCCAAATCATCCGGATAAGGAGAGTCAACAAAAAAGAGAGCAAGAAGAAGAAGAAGAGCCCGCCTTAAGAGAGTCATAGTTACTCCCGCCGTTTACCCGCGCTTGCTTGAATTTCTTCACGTTGACATTCAGAGCACTGGGCAGAAATCACATTGCGTTCAACTCCCGCGAGCCGGCTCTTTTTTTCTCTTCCTCCAATACCTTCTTAAATGTCGGACATTCCGAATCCAGCGCCTCGTGTTCAACATTTATCTTCAAGTTGTATGTCTTATTGTTGTACAATTTACACACCTCTTCTTTGCCGTCGTACATTCATTCGCCTTATGATTTCCTGCACATTTATAGCATGTTTCCTGTCTCGTGCAATTCTTGGCAATATGATAATAGCCCCAGCATTTAAAACATCTTCTAACACTAATATAATTAAATATAGGACACTTTCGCCATACTAAATTTAATTTTCCTCTGTTTATTAGTGATTTATGAGTGCTTTCATCCACTTCAATTATTACGGATCCTTGCTCCGTATCCTTATTTTTTCCTCTTAATATTTTCTTCACTAAGTGCAGACAGACTTCTTCGCCAATTCTATTCTGCTTCTTGATTGTATCTATCAATTCATCATCCTCCATTTTTATTTCTTCTCCACCAACATTAATTATTTTAATCTTAGGTTTCCTCTTCTGTGGCTCCGTGACCTTGACCTCCTCACCCATTGCTGCTTGTACTGTCGCCTTAAGCTTTTCCTTCTCTTCTTCCGTCTCACATCCTAAGATCACTGTCCCTTTACCTCCTTTTCTTAATTTCGTAATTCCTATATCCATCTTGGTTATGTCAATTTTATCTTTAATTATTTGCTTCGTTATTTCACTCTCTTGTTGCACTTTTAGCTTAATAATCAAGATATTTTCTTCCTTCCTCGCCGAGAACACATCGCTATATTTTCTTGCCGCTCCACCTGATGGTCCACATGCCCCTTGCATCAACATTTTTCTTAATTCTTCTATTTCCTGTTTAAAATGCCTCCCATCTCCTCACGAACTATTTCTTTTATCATTAACTTGATCTCCTTTTTACATGCTGTCTCATCTTTTATATCCTTCACTGTTTTTACAAGCCAATCTATTTTCCTATCAATATCCCCCGCTCCACTCGAGGCTTTACTCCCGCCGCTAGTCGCCGGGACTACGGGGGGAGGGAGCGGGATTCATTTTGCAAGTCCCGCTGTTCTTCCTGCCGATGCTACTGCTTTACTCATATCAGCTTTTA
>JASTWL010001631.1:0-29333 GCA_035220575.1 Temnothorax rugatulus | reverse complement strand
ATTTTCAAAAAAAATAGAAAATGGGGTTTTCGAGATGTTCAAATTTTTGTGTTTTTTTTACTTTAATAGCTTAAAATTATTATTATAAAAATTTGGAGTAATTTTTTTTTAACTATGATCTAAATAGCGTATTTTATGTTCAATGAATTTTTTTCTTAGACGTTGTCTAATAGGCGAAAAAATTCATTGAAAATTTTGGAGTCCTTATTTTGCGCAGGCTCTATTTCGGAAACGCTACATTTATTATAGAAACGCTCTTACATGGGTATAGTACTCGTAAAGACCTGTTAAAAAACGAGCAGCTATCAAAAATAAAAAGGTCGAAGTCTGACCCCTTGCGAATTGGCGTGGAATGCCCCATATATATATATATATATATATATATATATATATATATATATATATATATATATATATATACTTAGTTAATGTAATTTAAAGCACAATAATTTTCAGTTTTCTTTGATTCAGGAAACAATTTATTCTTTTCATCTCATAAGTCGAATCGATATCGAACCGACATCGAATTGTTGATAATGGACAAACATGAAAAACATTGAAAATCTTGAAAGGAAAGTATTATATTATATTGCTACATACTACCAACAGATTGTTTGCAAAATTATCGTAACATCGAAATAACCTCGAAATATTTGAAACTATCGATGTTCAACAACCTGACAGAACCGCATCGATGAGATCTGATAGAATCGATATCGAATCGACGTCGATCCGATATATCGTTTCTCACTGGGTAGCGCGTACAATAACGTTCAACGATTACACGCGGTGTCTGAGGGACGAGATTGAAATGACGCGACAGCAGTTCTGTATAAGATCGAAATTGCATGATGTGAGCACCATCCGTGAGACGAAAATCGCTCTGAGTCCGTACGACGATAAGCGATACCTTATACCCGATTCGACTGATACGTTACCGTGGGGGCATTATCAAATACCCCCTCCGAAAACGTAGTGTATTGTATGTATAAATGTAATAGTATAACGTAATGTAATAGATAACATAACGTAACGTATGTAATGTAATGTAACGTAACGTAACGTAAATGTAATGTAATGTAACGTAACGTAATGTAATGTAATGTAATGTATGTAGGTAGGTATGTATATATGTATGTAGGTATGTATGTATGGCAACGTAACGTAATGTAATATAGGTAAGGTATATTATATTGTAGGAAGGGATATTAATAAAGATATTGTACATAAATATCTAAGATGGAGATGTATTTAATATTTTTACATAGTTTATTTTTCATATGTTTTAAAATACGATCTGTATGAATTAAATAACATTGTCCTTGTGTATCCATGAGTTGTGCGATCCATCGAATCCCAGCCATTTCACGTAGACCTCATCACCCCTCCTGCGCAGTACTTTCTCCACGAGATACGTGTCCGGGTAAGCCGCACGATGTAACTCGTGCTCGTAGAACGCTCCAGCGATAGATTTTCCGCGATAGTCCTCCAGCAGATAGGTTGCGGGATTAGTGTGTTGCACTTTAATGATCTTAAACACCTCGGTGCTCCAATTTGGCGTGTAACCCTTCTCGAAGACTGTCTTATGCTTGCTAACGCGTACCCGATCGCCCACTTTGAACTTTGTCAAACCTGCGATTCTTGATCGCGCTGTACACCGTGGTTAAGAGTCTTTTAGCGATTGCAGGAGTAACGTCGACGGGCCGCATGCCGATCGTTCGATGCTTGCGCGCGTTTGTACTCCGCGACGAGACGCGGTAGCTCGTCGATCCACTTGTAAGTTCCGTTGAACGTAAACATCTTCCACATGTTATTCTTTAACGTGCGATTGAATCGCTCGACGACCGACGCCTTCAACACCGAATATGTGAATAATGATTGATGTTGTGTTTCCTCAGGAGACGTTGCCCCTTACGAAAAAAACACCCTAAATAACACCTAAAAAAACACCCAAAAAAACACCAAAAAATAATAGCGTAATTCGGATACCCAAATAGCGGTTACACCATTTGAGCGTTAACGCCAAGAAAAACACCAAAAATGACACCGAAATTACGCCATTATTTTTTGGTGTTTTTTTTGGGTGTTTTTCTTGGCGTTAACGCTCAAATGGTGTAAACGCTATTTGGGTATCCGAAATTACGCTATTATTTTTGGTGTTTTTTTGGGTGTTTTTTTAGGTGTTATTTAGGGTGTTTTTTTTCGTAAGGGTATGGGTCAGAATATATGAAATTTAACGTCCACCTACTGCTACATATTCCTAAAGCAGTAAAATTGTTCGGTGCCCTTTGGGCATGGTCGGCTTTCCCCTTTGAATCTTATAACCGGATACTGCGAGATATGATTTATAATCTCAATCAGTTTTACATCAAGTGTGCAAGTCTTATTTAAGATTGCAGTCTATCAAATATAATAATATTTTTCAGAAAGAAAAATGCAGTGCTGTAGGCAAACAGTTATTTGATCATTATTTGGGAAAATTTAGAACAACTCGGAGTTGTCTGCTGTATGGCGATAATTTAAGAATATTTGGACGCGGTAAATCAGTAAAATTAAATATAATCCAAAAACTTACTGTGCAGGCAGTTCTGCGTGAAAATGTTGTTGAGAATGCCACATCTTACGAACGTTTCATTTATAAACATATTTATATCATTCTTGCAATTACAAAAGAATTTATATGCGAAATAATAGTATTATAAAGACAATACACGGTACGTTTTCTAAGTATATTGAATATACTATGTGTCGTAAATGTAAATGGAAAAAAGACATACGTTATAATAGGAAAAGCATTTGATCTCTGCGGTGATGAAAACTTTGTGTACAACAAATAATATTAATTCATCAAAATATTCCTATATCGCGCAAGAGAGTAATAATACAGTAGCGTGTCTTTTAGATCAGATAGACAAAAAATGTATTATTATCCCCTACCGTGATGATAAACACTGTATAATACCGCTTGTCAATGTATTTGAGACTGATTAAATAAAAAATGGTAAAAGACATGAATATTATAATTATATAAAATACAAGTAATACATATATACATATATATATGCATTTTAATTATATATCACAATATTATATACATAATTCTATATAAAATCATGTTTCCTTAATTAAATTTTTATAGCGCACCGGAACATTTTAAAAATCTTTATATATATATGTATGTATATATAAATTATAAAATGCAAGGTTATTAAACTTTGACATATTATGAGGTCACATTATACATATAACTTCGAATTATATAGATATAAATAAACCATACATACTCAGGCTGCGTTCGGAAACGTCACCCGGGTATACTCACTGAGGCAAAAATGGCGATCATGCGACGCTGACGCCGCGTCCATTTACCGACCTTGACTATAAATATACCAGATACATACATATGTGCGACTCCGGATATGCCTTCGCTTTGTGGTGTGCGTTGGCAGCATATGGAGGAGATCGGGAGATGCGCTAGGCCTGTATTCCGTTCCTACCTACCGATAACTGTCGGTTCGATTAAGCGTCGTTGCGCAGGTTCTCGTATCGTATAGAAGCTGCGTCAACATGGCCGACTAGGCCGACGCCGTTAACGGACACTGACGACGAACAGATAGGCCCCTGCGCATGCGCTAGCAGCGCATCCCCCTCCAACATGCTGCCAACGCACACCAGAGCAAAGGCACATCCGTGTGCTGTCGAGCGTCTAAATCATTAGTTCAAACAAATAATTAATGTAAAATAAATATTCAATAAATGTTAAAATATTTTTTACAATAAAGTTGTACAATGTATAATTAATGAAAAATAGAATATTTAAAAAAACATTTAAAAAATACTATTTGCTACTTGGGTATATATATAATTCAAAGTTAGATATGTGTATAATATGGCCTCATAATAAGTTAAAGTTTTAACCTTGCATTTTATAATTTTTATCTTTGTTTTATAATTGGGTGGTCAAGCTCTGAAACCCGATTGTCTACACCAAAGTTGGGTGTCAACACTCAAATTTTGGTGTGGACACCCAAAGTTTTCGGTGTCGACACCAAAAGTTGAGTGTCGACGCCGAAACTTTGGGTGTCGACACCAAAGTTTCGGTGTCGACACCAAAAGTTGTGGTCGACACCCGAAACTTTGGGTGGTCAATACCAAAGTTTCGGCCGTCGACACTCAAATGTCGGTGTTAACACTGAAATTTAGGGCGTTGACACCGAAAATGGAGTGTAAACACCCAAAGTTGGGTTGTAAACACTAAAAATCTTGAGTGTTTTTTTTTCGTAAGGGGCACGTCGGTTTGTAAAATTCCTTCCCATATCGGTTTGCAAGTTTTTCGGACATCTTCCGCTCTCTCGAACTTATTTTGGCCATAACTTCAGCCGTCTCGCTTCCACCTTTACTCTTGAGCGGTACAGCCCACGCATACTTGCTCAGCACATCGATGACGGTGAGTATATAAATGGTAACCTTTGTTGAAAACGTGAGTACGGACGCCATCTCGACAATGTCAGCCCTGCCACAGGTCATCGTATCCCCGAACTATGACGTGTCTTCGTGGAAAAATTTCTTCTCGCCGGAGCATGCAGTTCTTCAACGAGTCGTTGCTTCTCGATATATTTTACGTCCATCGGACTGTCATGTTTAGCGGTGCGTAATATGCACAAAGAAATATATTATGATTTATATCTCAAACTTTTTTTAACCATTTCAATCGCCGATTATTTCCGTTCATCGTCCTTCAGTAGTCGTTCTTTGTCTGCTGGCCGTTCTTTGTCCACTAGCCGTTTATAGCCCCTTCGCTAGCCGTTCATAGCCATTCGCCAGCTGATCATAGCTGTTTTCTGACTCGTTCGTTAGCCGCTTGAGAGCTATTCCTGAGCCGTTCCTGAACCGTTAGTCGTTGCCGTTCATTGTCGTCCGTTAATCGTTTATAGCCGTTCCATTTGTTGCTATCCATTGTTCTTTTCTGACTCGGCGGTCAAATGTCGAAGCTCGTGTATCGCAATCCCGTAACGCATGCAGATCCTTCTCGAACGCAGCCAACTTCTCGTCTGCCTTTTTCTGTCGATTGCTCAACATTTTAAAGCACTGATCCACGTATAGTTTTGTTAACCCGCGTCATCATCAGCTTCCGGATGCGCCACGCGTCGAATCTTACGCGACTTTGGCGTCAAAGTTGGCAGCAACCATACAAAGAGCGTTTATCCCGCACGTAATTTCTGACTAACCCACTGCATTGATAGTTCGATTGCGTCTCGCCTCGTCCGAGTGATATGCCAAACTTGTTGATCGGCATTTCAATGCTGATTGAATGGTTCGCCGACGCATGGTTTTAAGTTATAATAAGCCCAGCCTGCGAAGTTCCTCAATGATCGACAGGATCTCGTTGTCGTGACCGTTGTGACCCGCATGGCGCGAAGCGTCGAGCAATCGAAGACGATCCACCAGCTCGTTGGGGTCGTCCCAGTGCACGTAGTCGATCTTATTGTCGGTTAGCGTCATCGCGCGAGGCATGCATAATCCCTTTCCAGTTTTTCTTCTTCCTGGATGGGCAGCGGGAGGGAACAACGATGCGATTATATTCATATACTTGCTTCCCTTGTTGCTCAGTACTCGCTCGCGAGGATCGTGCTTGAATTTATGAGCACTCGTTGTCGACAGTATGTTCTTGTACTTTTGCATGTCGTCCTCCGTGTAGATCTCGTCATCGGGCAGTCTATAGAAGATCAACTCATAAATACCACGTGTGCCAGCGTATCGTATGTCACCGATATAAATGTTATCCGCGTTGTCCACGTCAAAACGTTTATTGCCGAGCATCATTCCGTCCTTGCCGAAATAAACGCCGTATACTGTGTCTATCGTTGGAACGGCGCTCAAAAATTCCATTATGTACTTTGGCCCAGTGGACCCAAGCGTTCTTGCAACGTTTGTAGAAACGTTTCTCGGCCCTCCGCAGTCTCCAACTGCTTTCGTACGGTCGTCGCGATCGAGTCATCCGTGGTTTCGAAAACATCCGCGCTTGCGAGTGATTCGGGAATTTTTTGCACGGTTCCCACCGTCGCGAGTGGTGTGGAGGTTATCGGTAGTACTTTCGATCGATTAGATTTATGCGGTGTCGATGAGAGATCCAACCAGGAGTCTGATCGCTTCCTCTTTTTCGACGTTGCATCCTCCCAATCCTCCTCCTCCCCTCATCCTCCTCCTCCACCTCCTCCTTCTTCTCACGCTGCCGAAAGGGTAACGTTTCGATCCCCACGTCAGCGACGCTTCCGGCTCCTCTTTCTTCACCGCGATCGAGTTGTCTGCGATCTTTTGCAGCGGCACGATGAGAGGTTTAAAGTGTGTGTCCAACTCAATGTCCTTCACGATCTTACCGGTCTTCAAAGCGCGAAGTTTCTTACGAATCGAATCACTCGTTTTCGCAATCTCCTTCGCGATCTTCTCGCGCTTGCGAATTTCTCACTCCCGTCGATCGTGGCCATCGCAGAAAAAAAGCAGCGGTATTAATCACACGTTTTAACCCGACGAGGTATCGACAGCGACTGATCGCTTTTGCGGTATCGCGAACACGTTAAATCCTTTTCTGTATCGGCCGTTCGAAAGCGCGCTGTCCTTGTCTATCACTACGAATCCGTACTTGCAGTTGCCAACAATCGTGGCACAACGCACAAAATTCATCGTACGACATGTCGGTATTCACGTGATCGTTGTACACGTGTTTCAAATTGGTACCATCCTGTTTGAACAGGATCAGTAGGTTCGCATTGTCACGTATCAGATGTTTAGGTATTCTCGCGTACGTCTGACAGAGATAGAAGCAGTCGACGCTCGAGTGTCTGCCCATTGAGAGTACTCTCTCACAGGCATCTTGCTTATCGCACGCCACCGTCATCGAAGACGAAGATTGAGTTTGGACGCGCATCACTCGGTGGAATGACGTCACTGTTGTTGGAAAACGTAAAGTAGCCGATTTCATCGATCGATGTTAATACACTCTCCAAGTATCGATATTTCGGCTGCTGCAGAGATTTCGAGTACACGTACACGTTCTCGAACATACACCGTGCGGACCTTTCCAGCAAGCTTATCAGAACGTTGGGTTTTACCGCAATTCGAGGGGCCACAAATGATCGCGCGTATAGTAGTCGGTACATCACCCCATGCCTGCGCTTCTCCGCGTTGCCCGCCATCGACCGTATCTGTTGTCGCAATTCGACACGCGAATCGTCAACGGTTTGTCGCACGAATCTCATTTTTCAGACTGTCGACTGGAGCTTCCGACCGGACGCCTATTTATAGGTGCGCGGAACCGGGAATCGCTCAGTAACAAAGATGTTCGTCCTGCTGTCGAGACCTTCCGATATCCGCGATTTGAGCGTCGAACAGCTACAATTTGTGCCGAAACCTGTTCTGCTGCGAATGTGCGGTGATTACATCCACTACGTGTGGGACAAGCTTCGGAATATATAAAGACAGATTCAGAGGTTCAGACATATCGTCGCTGTTACGAGCATTACAATCAACCGTGGCAGCGAACGCACATCGACGGTCCCGCACCATTGATAAAGGATTGCGGCGAATGTCGCAAACGAAAATAGGCAAAGGCTTGTTAAATCGCGTGATAAACGCACTTCCGATTGAATTGCATATTCCCGGCTATCAATTTTTGCGGTCCAGGAACTCGTTTACAAGAACGATTGGCGAGAGGCGATCAAGGTATTAATCCATTGGACGCGGCGTGTCGCGAGCACGACATAGCTTATTCGCGAAGCCGCGATCTCACCGGGAGACACACGGCGGATGAGATACTCGCTGCAGAAGCGCGAAAAACGCATTACCGCAAGAGATTCGACTCTCGGCGAGAGAGCTGCCGCTACAGCCGTCTGGGCGACCATGAAGGCTAAGACGAAACTCGGAATGGGCTTGAAAACGAAGAAAATGAAAACGAAGACGAAGAAGAAGAAGAGAGCGGATCTGAAAAAACGGATACTTCCGGCGGCGAAACACGGTGGTATCTTGCCGATTCTACCGTTGATGGGAGTTTCTCGGTTCGTGGTCGGCGGAGCGGCAGGAGTCGCGAAGGCCGTGAACGATAACAAAGTCGCGCGGCGTCAGCTGGAAGAACTGAAACGTCACAATCGCGCCATGGAAGGTCACGGACTTTATCTCGCTCCATACAAACGCGGGCGTGGAGTCTCGAGTAAAAAAAAAAAAATGTCAAGGAAACGTTCAAATTCCGAAAGGTGTAACTACCCACGTACAACTGCAACAACTTGCAAAGCGTATGCACATTCCATATTTTAGAGGTATTTTTATGCGTACTACCTTACCGACGGATGGAGTACGTCAAAACGAGAGTGGCATCGTGAATTTGGATAACGCTGAGGGACCGGGCACTCACTGGGGTGGCATACGCGAAGAGGGGAGATCGAGCCATATATTTCGACAGTTATGGTAATCTTCGACCGCCGAGAGAATTGGTGCTGTATCTAAGAACAACGTGACGCAAATCGAGTACAATCGCACACCTTATCAACGATACGATCAGAGCAATTGCGGACAACTGTGTCTGCGCTTTATACAGACGGTTGACGATTCAATTTAAAGCCTGGCGTTGCATTGTTTGAACTCAGGATTCATTCAAACATGTCACTGACATTTACGCTCACCGGCAAGAGTAGCATCCTCGCGGTAAGCTACTTTCCCATCGTGGATTTGAGCGACGGCGATTACGAGCTCGGTCTGACAGATTTCGAAACCTATTACACGATACCGAATGTAAATTCTTCGAACAATAAATTCTACTTGGACGACAAGGAGATTACCGTTCCCGAAGGGTCATACGAACTGCGTGACATACACACGTATTTGAAACAATCAATTTTACAATTGGAACAATCCAATACTATTGCGAGAAAAGAAACATGTCGGCGAAGATGAAAGAGTATCCGTTGATTATTCGAGCCAACAACAATACGATGAAGAGCGAGATCAAATGTGCTTATCGGGTAAATTTCACCAAACCGAACAACATTGGATCGCTGCTGGGATTTTCAGCGAATCGCGTGCTGGAGCCGCGACAATGGTACGAATCGGACGTACCGATAAATATCATCAGTGTAAACATCATTCGCATAGAGTGTAACGTGACCGCGGGCGCGTACAGCAACGACAAGTACGTGCACACGATACATGAGTTTTCGCCGAGTGTGCCACCAGGATATAAGATATCGGAAACGCCGGCGCAGATCATTTACCTTCCGATCACCGTACGGAGCATTACTGACCTAACGATTCGCGTCGTCGATCAGGACGGTCGATTGATTGATTGATTTTCGCGGAGAAGAGATCACCGTTAGACTGCATGTGCGAAGACGACGACTGTGGTAAAACGTGAGATGCTCATACTGAACGAAGAAGTGGAGAAGGTGCGACAGACGAGAAACAAAATTGGAGAGACAATCCGATCGCCAAGAAAGAAGAAACTCACTGCGTCGAACGCTGAATTTTTGAGATCATTGGGTTTCGTCGTGCGAAATGGTCAACATCTTAAACATTGGAGGTGAACCGATCTTTGACGATAGCATCGTCAAGATTGAGACTCACACATACAATCCGTACGCCAACACGACGTTTGAATACAACGATGAGATAAGAATACCCATACAACAGCAAGATTTATACACGTTGCCAAGCGAAAGCTTTCTCTACGTCGAAGGAAGATTGATAATAAATAGAAGGAATGACAACGAGTCTCAGGCAACGCTTGTAAATAATTGTGTATCCTTCATGTTCGATGAGATTCGATTTGAGCTCAACGGTGTGGAGATTGATCGCACAGAACGTTGGAATAACCAGTACCATCAAGAACTACGTATCGCTATCGTATAACGATGCTCAACTCATGCGGAATGCTGGATGGGACGTTACAATCGAGCATACTGGAAGGATACTTCAACTTTTTAGTACCGCTCAAGATGTGGCTGGGCTTTTGCGAGGATTACAAATACGTGATTGTTAACGGTCGTCAAGAAATAGTTTTTGAAACGTGCGAGTAGCGATAACAATTGCATTATAGGAGATCCGGCGACGGAGCCGAAAATCGAACTGTTTAAAGTACAGTGGCGAATGCCTCATGTTACGTTAAACGAGCTCAATAACTGTCCTTGTTACGGACCTTGGGAAGCGGGCGATATCTTAGTGTCAGTTTTCGTTCGTGGGATCTGTACGAGTACCCCCTGTTGCAGAGCACAACCAAGCATTCGTGGGCTATCAAGACTGCGACTCAGCTAGAGAAGCCGCGATACGTTATTTTTGCGCTGCAGACCGGCCGCAAGAATATCATGTTTCAAAATGCTAGCATATTCGATCACTGTAATTTGACCAATATCAAGCTTTATCTAAACTCCGAATGTTATCCGTATGATGACTTGAACCTAGATTTTACTAAAAATCGATACGGCCTTCTTTTTGATATGTACGCGCGTTTTCGTAAAACTTATTACGGACGCGATAGCAGTGATACGCTTTGCAGCGTGTATACATTCCTGACGGAAGGACCTTTCGTTGTCATCGATTGCTCGCGACAAAACGAGTCTGTCAAGAGCACCACCGTGGATGTGCGAATAGAATTTGACTGTAAAGAAAATGTACCTGCAAATACTACCGCCTATTGTCTCATCTTGCATGATCGCGTAATCGAATACTGCCCGTTGTCTAATGTAGTGCGCAAACTCGTGTAAATCACCATGTTAACAAATATTCCGATATAAGAGAAGCAGATGTAGCGTGATACGGCATAGTACGGATCGTTTCTTCGTTGCATCATGATCGTGCCAACGTTTGTCGATCTGCAAGGATTCATCGTCGGGATGAAATTTGTCGTAAAGGAAGCAGCGGTGCTGAGAAACGGGACCGTTCTGGCGCATTACATCTTTACGCGCCCCATGCCGTGGAGTCTTCTCACAAAATCCGACAAGACATGTGCTTCCTGGCTGATTGCAAATCACCATGGATTACCGTGGGATGAGGGAGACGTGCCATACGGTATGGTAAAACGCCTAATTACGTCAGCCGTGCTTGGTACAGAAGAGGATGACGAAATGCCGACTCTCGTGTACGTCAAGGGATGCCAGAAACAAGAATGGCTGGTGGATCTGCTTGAGAATTATGCGAAAGAAAATCTGATCATCGAGACTCTGGATGCGGATTACGAAGATATCAAATCTTTAAATAATCTAGATGTTACTAACACTATGCGATGTGGAAAACATGTTAAGAATTGCGCATTACAAAATGTATTAAAATTATTTAACTGGTGGTCGCGACGCCAGAAGAATTGGGATATTTAAAAATAAATTATATATATAATTTTTACAATGCTTTATTTTCTTTTCCCCATTCCCATTAGTTTTTAGTGGTTTCCCTCTCCAAATTTCCCCCCACCACATCATAATTTTGAAGGTAGGGCGTTGCTGCGTATACTTGGTTCATTTTCCACTTCTTAGTCATTGGTATGATTTTTTATAACTTCTACGTAAGCAGCGCTGACATTGGTGTTTGAAAATGTTGAAGGAAGGGGAATTATTCCTTCCCTTCCCTTATAATTTTTCATCTGCGCGCGCTATCCAATTTTTCTAGAACGTTGCAAACGGAGTTTACGTTTTAACTAGTGTTACGAAGACAAAATCAATCAAGTCTCATCGTTCGAAGCGACAACTTCAACAGTGAAAAAAGTATACCTCTTACGGAGAAATAAGAACAATGGCTGGTCACAGTGAAGACGTAAATAATTCTGAGAAGTGGCTGTTCACTCGCGATATTCCCGATAAGGGACTTCGCGGCTTCGAGGGAAGCAGCACAAGTATGAATTATTACGTACCATATCCTCGTGAAAAATCGGAACCTCGTTATACGCCTAAGCCTCGTAAAGTTTCATCGGACGAGCGCAAAACGTAAGTATTACTTTGGATACATTTTTAAAAATTTATTTTTCTAATTTTATTAATTTATCCACTTAATTTTTTTACAGTTTCAATAAATCGGAACCTCGTTATACGTCTCGTATCTTGGGCAGACGATTTGCCCTGACAGTCACGGCTTACAAGTATTTGGATATCGGAATCAATGTGGGATCTACATCCTTTGTGGAATTGATTCTTGGCGACAATCGGGGAAATCAGATCGTGCTTCCTCATGCAACGTGGACAACGATCATCGAAAGACGCATGGATATCGAACAACTCATGCAGTCGACTGTCGGTTCATCGCTGTCTATTGAAGATCTAATTATAGAAATTGTTAAAATGCGTGACGCTAATATTGTAAAACTTACGTTGCGCGATACATGCTTATACATGATACCTGCAACTATGTTATTTTTGTTTGAAATCGAACAATGTGTCGAACATGTATATTTCAATTTATGTCAAAATATACAGCATGTTAGTAATAAGTATAAACATTTTGTAACAATCTTGCGACAAAATCGTATCACGGATAAATGTCAGGCGAGAAAAGTATTGAGTGAGGTGTCCGATGGAAGTTCACTCATAGATTGCGAACTATTAGCTTTCGCCTTAGATAACATTGTATATGAAGCAAAAATGTAAATAATGAATAAAAATTGAATATTAACATAAATAGTGGTAAAATTATTTTTCAATCTATCTCTTCCGTTTTTCATCCAACATTAGCCTCCTCTATGTTTAAATTATATCTACATATATGTTGCGATAATGTTCTTTTAATTATATAAACAATTTATTATAAATTTAAAGAATTAATAAAATTATTAAAATATTGATAAAAACTTTTATCTAAAATAGAATAATCTCATCACGGCATGTACGAACTTGTTCGTTCCTGTCTTCCACTCTCATTTCCCCACTACGGGGACTCTATAGTTTTTCACGTAAAATATGGTTTTTGTCAACATTTTTTTTTTTTTGGAATGCAAACCTAGAAAAAAAAAAGGTTTTCGACGTCATCTCTTCCTGCGTTCAACTCTATAGTTTAAGTCACGTAAATTTTTTATTAAATTATTATAATTAAATTAGGTTATAAATCATTATATTAATTAAATTAGGTTACAAAAAATTATATTAATTTATAGGTAATAAATAATTAAATTAATTAAATTAGGTTATGATTAATCATAACCTAACTCAATTAATTTAATTATTTATTACCTATAAATTAATATAATTTTTTGTAACCTAATTTAATTAATATAATTATTTATAACCTAATTTAATTAATGATGCAAACACCGTCATCCCCTCCACACCGATGACGTCATCCCCCCACCACAAAGTGATTTAGAACTCCCCTTATATACCTACTTATGGTAAAAAATGAAAATTACCACCTCAAAGTGCAAGAAAAATCCAACATTTTTCATGTATACAATTTTTTTTGCACATAGAAGAACTTTTGAGTTAAAATTTCCGAAAATATCAATTCTTGAAAAAACTCAAAATTCAACTGTTGATATCTACTGAAATAACGTCCATAAAATTCTGAAAAAAATTGAGAAGAAACCTATCATTTAGTACAATAACATACTGCAAAACAAAAGAAATCGGTGAATGCGAGTGAAAAAAAAAGTTGAGATTCCATGGAATACCCCATAATATATTGTTGCGCCCGAGCCGAGACGCCCGGTAGAAACCCGGAAGACAGCCGCAAAGCGCTGCCTGACGACGTGCTTGACGACGGGCCTGTCGTTGTTTGTTTACATCCGTCGCCATTGAGATTATCCGCCGGGCCTTCGAACCGTTCAGACGTGTTCACGAGCCATTGTATTCGATTATATTCCTTCATTAAACCAGTTCTCTTCCATCTGAGAGTACTTATTCCCGGTGACGGGATTGCGCGCCGCGTACGCGAGTGTGTGTGCAACGAACGCGCGGACGAGCGCAACAATATATATATATATATATATATATATATATATATATATATATATATATATATATATATAATCACCGCGCGTTTCGATTCGATCGAAAACTTTGTCAACCGCACCTACGCAAATCATTCAGCATCCACATAATGTATATATATATATATATATATATATATATATATATATATATATATATATTTAAACAAAGAAGACTTTATGTAAATGGTTATTGTACATTATGTGGATGCTGAATGATTTGCGTAGGTGCGGTTGACAAAGTTTTCGATCGAATCGAAACGCGCGGTGATTTCGTCAAAATCTGACGCGGGCGGATTTTCACTGGTTAAATCGATGACCGGTGTAGACGCAGTCAGGTCGATTAATTCCACGGGGGACTGGGTCTTAAGCCCCTTGCACAATGCCAGGCAACAGGCAATAGGAACAGGGAATAGAAATCAGAAATCATGTATAAATGCAGAATAAACAGTGACGCAGGCAATAGACACAGAGTTTCCGTCATGTTGGAAATTCTGTGCCTATTGCCTGTTGCCAACCAATCATAGCATTCGAATTTTTTAGGTTGTAATTAACGATTTTTTGGTTATTTCCTGTTCCTATTGCCTGTTGCCTGGCATGGTGCAAGGGGCTTTATTCTCGGTCGTCGGAGCGGAATGTAGGCGGTTAAGCCGGCGCAGTTCGGCTAGTAGTCTAAGAGCTGGCTACGAAAATTAAAAATGATAAGGTGCAGTCAAAATTTGTATATGAAAACCCTCCCCAGGCAGCACAAAAAGTCATTTAGAAGTCAAGATGACGTCAAGATGACGTCAAAAAATAATCATTTTTAGAAAGTCAAGATGATATCATTCGATGTTTTTAATGAACCATAATTTGACTTTTTTATGACTGTATTTTGACCTTTCGATGACTTTTGTCGAGAAAACGCGAATCGCTCGTACGTGCAAAATGATTATAAAACCTCGCAGGTATAAACATTTTACGAATTTGTGAAAATATTTGATTTTTGAAGCATTAATTTTTCATTCAGAAGATACAGAATAAAGCTCAAGAATACAACTCACTAAGGCCGGTATTCATAGTCGGTTCTTATTTCAAGACCGTCTTAAGTAATGTCTTAAGCTGCTAATACGGCTCTGTGATTGGTTCATGACGTCTTAAGATTGTATTTAAGACGGTCTTAAATATAAGAACCGACTATGAATACCGGCCTAAATATTGTATATGTATGCTTAAGATATATTTAAAATTTTGTAAATAAAAAATCAGAATGCTTTAAAACATTCTCACATATTCATAAAAAATAATACCTGTGAGGTATTGTAAACATTGGATTGTACATACAAAATATAAAGTTTTATAATCTGCTACTAGAGAAACTTGAGCAATAGAGAACAATGCAATAAAATAAATAAGTAATCAATAAAAATATAATTAATTTATTTTTTATTTTTTCTTAAACAATTAAGTCAGTCTTGAGTACATAAAAAATAATTATCTTTGATTACATTAAAATAAAATAAAATCATGTTATTCGTTACATAAAGGAATAGAATAATTGCTCTTGCAAGTAAACAAACTGACTATATAATCTGAGTTACTTAACAAAAAGTTTACATGAAAAATATACTATTACTAAAAAAAAAACGAAGGATGAGAAAATATAACTGCTAATAGACAAAAGCACAGCTTTTATATACTTGTTAAAAAAAAATTAAATAGTCCCTAATTAATCCGTCTTTTTCTTATAAAATGGCAGTTCATATTCCAATATAGTGGAATTTCAGTATGGAATTTCTTTCTAAATAGTGACTTATAGTTTATTGATATTGGTTTATGGTTTATCCAACTGGTAACTTAAAAGAACTGATCGCATATGCGAAATGTGAACCGCTTTTGTTTCAAATAAATCTTGTAAAATATGTTGTAATGAAGTAATTATTTTATCACGCAGGTGTATCTTAAAAAAGAAAATAAATGAAAGAAGATCCGACAGTAGACGAAAATGAAAAGGTAACGCAGTATCTATAATCTTTTCATCCCACCGATTGTACGGACCCAATTTAAGTCATTTCAATCGTGTTCATTTTTCTTTGGTTGCTTGTAGAGAACCAACGCAAAATTTTTGATTAAATTTGTGTTACATCACTTGACGGAAACTTTGTAACAATAGCACCTGAAAAAAATAATAAATCAGAGTTTTCATTTCAAGTATATTACTGTAGATAAGATTTAATAAAACTCATTAAAAATTTACATTGAATCGCTGTGAGAATGTTCGTGTCTTGAAGTTTTAATTTTATAGATCCTGAACCTGTATAATTGACAATTCTAGCAAGTGAATTTGAGAATATTCTAGCTAATAATTTGCCTACAGGTATTGTCTCCTCCGTTTTTCCAGTTGGCATCAAAAGAACAAAGTAGTCGATCTGAAGCACGTATTTCTCTTAATTAATTACGAGATTATAAATGAAATTGAAAATGTCCAATACAGCAACAAATACAAATAAATAAATATGTAAATAATAATATAAATAAATAAATAAATAAATAAATAAATAAATAAATAAATAAATAAAAGAACATACCGTTGCAAGAAAATTATCATCGTTTTGTAGAAATTTTTCGAAAGTATGAAAGGCCTCTTCATCTTTGAGGGGTAGATTAGGCAAGTCTTTAGGTTTTATGGGTACTGGCTCCTCAGGTAACAGTTTCTTGTATACGCGTGTAAGAGACATGTTAACGTGATCTAATTTCCCACTTACTCCTTCAATTTGCTCTATTAAAACTTTTAGTAACATTTCACATTTGTTATCTATGAATAAATATTTTTTAGATAAAATCTTTTAATAAATATTTTAGTAAATATTTTTTAGATAATAATAATTGTATTTAAATAAATTACATTTAAAATATAGCATATGCATACACAAAAATAAATGACTGACCATTTATTGTTGGTACAGATGTTTGAGACAATAATGTTTTTGCAAATGAAGTTTTTCCAACAGTATCAGAAACAGTGTCAGGAAGAGTTCCACCCGCAGATAAAGTAATTCTATCATTATTTGAATCTAAATAAAAAAACTAAATGAGATATGTCGAATCCTAATACTCAAGAATTAATGAATTAAAATGTACCTACCATTCTCAAGCAATGTATTTGTCGTTGATACACTTTTAAAAGATCTCTCAGATCTCTCACTTGCAAAAAGTGAATTATTAGAAGATGAAGTACTAGGTAATGGACGTAATGGTGCATTGTTTATAGCAGCACAAGAATCTATTGCGCTATCAACTTCTACAATTCAATGTGTCAAAGAATTAGATAGTAATCTAATCAGAAATTTAGCATTGTGTAAATATAGATTTAAATTAAGACTAATCTATTACTGATTATAAAGCACAATAAGATTAACAATTATTAATATCCTTACCATTTTCAGGTGACAGATTTGCAGTATAAGTAGGTGGTTTTACAGATTTAACGACTGCATTCTTCAATGAGTGTTTTAAAGAAGGAACACTTGTTTCATGTTGGAAAGCAGAGATACTTTTTTTCTGTCTAAGAGCCTTAACTGTCTCTTTAATTTTTTGTGCGTTTGATATATCATCCTCATCAGAATACGTGTCAGAATGTTTGTCAGAATGCGTGATTCTCTTTCTTAGTACCTGTGGAGGTTCGTCAGATGACTCCTCTGAATCATACAAACATTTAGTTTTACGTTTCTTTCTAGATCCTTCCAAATCAGTCTCTCCTGCTGCAGTATCAAGAGCACTAGTATCTTCGGCTAATTTACATGCCTTACGAGCCTTGCGATAGTTATCTGAAAAGACAGGACGAATATTGTTTCATGAGTTTATCCTGTTGAAACATTATTGTTCTGTTTTCAAAACTATGATCACAAAAGTAGTGTAAAAGGAAAATATTATTTAGAAAAAATAACTAAAAATTCTGAAAAAAATATTAAAAGTAATACATCATTGCACAGCAAATTTTTATAATACAAATTAATAAAAAATTTTTTATTTATTAAATGCAATGTAGTGTAAAGCATATTTTATCGTTATATATCATTACTTTACTGTTTCATCGTTGTTTTCTTGCTTCAGCGTTGTTTATTATTGTTTTCTTTTTTAACATTAACAGATTAATGATAGAAATGTAGAACTATTACTTCTATAATTTTCTTAATTCTGTCTTTTTTCTAAACAATTGGATATCATTACATGCATTATTCTGAGATTATATTACATACAACTTTATTTTATAAATGTGTAAAAGGATAATTTAAAAATTACAAATCAAACATACCATACGCATGCATAACTGTGATTGGATAATCTTTCCACTCAGTGGTCGGTTTTGATAAACACATAACTAATCTTGTAATTTTTTCAGTAGAAAATTTCTTGGGTGGCCATTTACATGACAACTTATCCTCATTAATCCATGAGGAGGGTACAACTGCTACAGATTCCTCTCCTCCACCAAATCTCACTACGACGTACTAAAAAATCAATCAAGCGTTTATTTAAGAAAAGTGGAATTAAACACAAGATATAAAATTATATATTTAATTTTTAATACCTCTTTAGTAAAAAATAATATTTGTTTTTCCATGTTATGTTGCTTATTGTCAATAGGATCGTAAAATTGCTTGCAATATTTAAATAAATAAAATGGTACAATATTAAGTAAAGAAAATTTTTCACACTTTTTAACAAAAATTATAAAAGTAAAATATTCAAATTAATATTCAAATTTTTAGAAATCTGAATTGATCATTGGAATGCATAGAATTCCATCCACAAGAGGAATGGCCACACATTTGGCTTTCACATGCGACAACTTCCAATATTGGCGTCTTCTTTCTTTTCCTTTGACTTTGTATATGCCAATTGAAGATGATGGCAGGGGAAAATCATAAAAATTGTGTAACTCTTTGAATTTTTTCCCTATCAAAATTACGCCTTGCGCAGTATTTATAATATTTGATAACAGCACAATGTCTCCAAAAATAGTGGAAAAACAATTATTTGGCTCATTACTGTTTAAGATCATTCCCTTCCATGTTATTTCTGTGAATTGTTCACCCTCAAAAATTTCTGGCCATTTTTCATGATGGTCTCGTAAGACAGGTTCACATGAGTTAAATGAAACATTTTCAGTAAGTACATCTCCTGTTTCTGAATCACGTTTGGCTAATTGTTGAAGTGGTTTATAGCCTGATTGAAGTACTTTTTTAATTACACCTAAATAATTTTCATAAGGAAAAGCACTAAACGAATCTAGAGTACCATAATTTTTACACTCTTCAGCAAGATGAACAAGAGAATGTACATTGTACACAATGAAGTCACGACCCAGGGTGCGAGCAGCATAACTGATAAATTCTTTCAATAAATAATCAGCAACATGATTTAAATCATGATAATAAGTAGCACTGGATAATATGTATGTAGCTGAATGAAGTAATAAAAAGGTCTGATAAATATTTTGAGGAAAATAATCTTTAAATACTTTGATACCATCATAAAGTAGACACCGTCTAAACTCTGTGGCTTTCCACTTTGTTCTGTTATCACGATTCCCCAGACTTCTAGGTTTACGATTGAATTCCTTAGGGAAATACTGAGCAATTTCACTTAAATTGTCATTAATCCTCATTAAAGTATCTCTTGGAAGTCGGCAGTGGGTTCGTTTCTCAATTAGAAAAGATAAAAATCGTTTAAAAACTCCTAAATCTATAAGATGCATAGGATCTAGTCGAAACTGGGACACCATTCCAGTATTAATTTCTTCCAGAGGAGAATAGCCTTTATGATGATCTGGATTTTTTCTCGTTCTAAAACTTTCATCTGTTCGCAACTCACAGCTCACGTTCTCAAATATAATCCTATTATGAAACCATTCACCTTGTACTATACATTTCTCACATGCAAACTGAGAATTGTGTGGCACACACTGCTTTACAAAGTTACGAGCTTGTGCATCCAAAATATAATTTCTAACACAAAATGGAAATACTGTTCCATTGCATTCAAAACCATTTTCTGTAAGTTCTGCCACTTCAACAATGTAATTATGGAGGTAAGCATCTAAATCACTTGGTTTTCCTCTACCAAAAAAGACACCGATAATAAATGGATATTTTTGATGTGCAAATCTTCCAAGTATCGGCCAAAATTGTTTACTAGAATCTTTTTGAAGAGGTATTCCATCTATATTTACATCCATGACAATCTGGCCGTTATCAGTCAAATATTCATAATTTATTCTCTGTTCAATGTTATGTCTGATTCCTTTGTACCACATTTGTCCTGTCCCAACAACTTGTAAAGGAACTTTACGTGGAGTTCTGAGAAGGGTTCTATATGATTTAGGAAGAAAAGGTAAAATTGGCCTGAATAATTTCAAAATATCATCTACTTTTTTTTTAGATACATTATAGAGTCCCCAATCCCTGAGTCCTGTCAAAATATACGTTTTCATCTCTTCTTCATTTTGAAAAGTATGAGTTACAGTCTCATTTTTATTGCAATAAATGTTTTCGTGGCTATCATCACTGATCCATGCGTCATTATTGTCAACATTCAAATCGTCTTCAATGTTATTATTAATGAAAATTTCATTGTTGATATTCATACATTGTTGTGAAACGACATGACTGCCATCATTGGAAGAATTACACATTAGTAAGCTTCTTTCATCATCATTAATTTTTTTTTTAAGTATAATATCCTTTGCTTTTAAACGGATAAAAGCTTCGTGAATTCTATTTTTTGCTTTGATTTTATATTTGCAAAGAACTTTTTTTTTCGAAAAATATGGCTGCAAGAATACATAAAACATCAGTATGCTTTGCATAAAAAGTCTACATGGATTGGAACTGTACAATTATAAACTCGCTTTGCATAAAAATAAAGAAGATGTGAATAAATGATACTTTGTGTGAAGATAAAGGTTGAAGTTCCAAATTTCACTTACAGTATTAAAAATCTATGTTATATGTGAACTATTTTCAATAATGATAGTAAATTGGAACGCAGCCATAAATCCATGCAATGCTATACAGTTTTTTGATCGTAGAAAATGATATTTTTAATGTTAGAAAATCTGTACCATACTCTACTCACACTCTTATACCGAGGTATAAGATATAAAGCCCGGTGTACATAGGCCGCAGTTCGCATAACGCAAGACACATGCACAGTCTATATGTCAATCTAACCTCTATACATAGAGAGGTTAGATTGACATGTAGACTGTGCGTGTGTGTCTTGCGTTTTGCGAACTGCGGCCTATGTCCACCGGGCTTAATAAGAGTATGACAGATTTTTTTACGTTAAAAACATCACTTTTCTACAGCCAAAAAACCGTACAGTGTTGCATGATTTATGCGTTGCAATATTTATTGTATATTATAAGTATTAAATAAATTAAACTTACTGGTTTCATGATAATGGGGTTCAGACAGCTGCAAAGATTATACGTCGAGACACTTATTAAATAAAGACACTTTTCCTCTGCTCTGAACGCTTCACGCTTCACTACGCTTTCACTCGATCCGCGATGACTGCGATCCAGACGCGCCACTTCACTCTTCAGTTGTTAAAATGTTAAAACAATAATGCATTGCGTACGAAACACACACTGCGCATGTGCACTATATATATATATATATATATATATATATATATATATATATATATATATATCATGCAAGTCATGTTCTTATCATGATAGTATCATTTTCATTAAAAATAACATTTTATGTCCACATACCATTATATTTAAGTCTAACATATAATTATGAATATCGGAAATAATCTAACATCAAATTATCACGATTTATTTCCGACAGTATCTCTAAATTTCAAAATCATAATTTAATCAATTTTCCGTCATGATCAAAATATGACTTTTGATAGTCATTATGACATCATTTTGACGTCATCTTGACTTCTAAATGACTTTTTGTGCTGCCTGGGTCCTTACTATCTGAAAAGCACGTAGCACTGCAGCCAGAAGTCGCTCCCGGGGAGGGAAGCGTGGGCGGGCGGTCAAACGCGTTTATTTTTAATCAAAATAAAATCTTTAAGTGCACTTCTGATATTTTCTGAAGTTGTAGTTTTTAACTGTAGAAATTACGAAAAATTATTGCCAGAAGTCTAAGCCGGGGCTAAAACGTTGCCAGAAGTCGATAAACTTGTAAAAAAATTGTTTAAATTTTAATGACAAGGTGCAGTTCTGGCGATTTTGTTTTTATATTATTTAAGGCTTAAAAAAATTGGATATTAATTGCCAGAAGTCAAAACGATGGCTAAGTATGTGGAAAATGATAATATTGTAAGAAGTTGGTAAACTTGTAAAAAAATTGTTTAAATTTTAATGACAAGGTGCCGTTCTGGCGATTTTGTTTTTATATTATTTAAGGTTTTAAAAAATTGGATATTAATTGCCAGAAGTCAAAACGATGGCTAAGTATGTGAAAAATGATAATATCGTAAGAAGTCGGTAAAACGGAAAACGATTCTTTAAAATTTAAATAATAAGGTGCAGTTCTGGCAATTTGTTGCTTTTATTATTTATACTGTTACTGAACTATATATGCAATTGCAGAAGGCTAAGTGAGGGAAATGCATAAAAAAACCATAATCATGCCGAGTAAGCGCTGAACTGTTAAAACCGTTAAGTGTTTGAAACACATTGTGCAAAAATAAATTGCATATAAAAATGTGTCATCAACTAAATTCAGAAATAAGTAAGCAAAGGCGAAAAATAAAATTGAATCGAGAAGTTTCGAAACGCTTGGAACTATTATACGTATAAAAGCAGTAAACACGAGAAGCAGTAAACACAGTTCAAATAGGAGGCAAGCGTCAGTTCGTCTTTAGATGTTGCTTCGTACACAGCGTTTCAAATCTTTAACAGCGTCGTTTGCGAATTTTGTTTTAAAGGCGAAAAATGGCCTCCGAACTATTTTGTGTGTTCGAGTGTACCAATATCAGTGACAGAGTAATTTTATTCAATGAGGACAAGTTAAAAAAGTGTCGTGAAATATTGAATATTCGTATCGCTTTAAAGTTAAAATATTCGGACATTACTTTACCAGCTAGTGCGAAATACATGGATATCATTCGACATGTTGTAAAAATTTTTTAGCCATTCAACAGAAAAATATCGTTAAATATCACGCGTTGAAATCATCGCAGACTCCTTCCAGTTTGAATGACGCTTCAGGAAGTTCATTCAGAGATGAAGCAGGTAAATAAAGCCATACTCTTATTTGCAGTTAATTTAACGAGTTTTTGTTTTTAATCGAATTTAAATTATTTCATTGTGTTCTTGTTAAAATTATACATACATGAAAACCTTTTTTTATCAACAGCGTCATGCGAAAATAGTTCAAACGAACCGATGGACGTTTCAGGGACAGCTACTGATCTAGATGTTTCAGAGCCAGCGTGTGCGATACAATCAGGTAAATAATAAACTGATATATTTAAAATTAAATGACGTACATGTTACTAACATAGTTTTTTGTCGTGAGTGTGCGAATGAGTGATTTTCCGCATCATGTAAAACGGCAAAATGAGTGTGTGAAGCGCAGCTTTTCGTCCAAGTTAAACTTAACGAATAATATGCGTAAAGATCTTCTTTGACAAAAAATTGTTTTTTACACTCTATGTGCGAAATTTAACTTCTCTTTGCAATTTGTCGCACGCGGGGCGTACGCAAAAGCGCATTTTGCGTACGGAGTGATAAAAAAATTATTTCATTTTGTTCTTGTAAAAATAATACATAATAAATATTTTTTTATCAACAGCGTCATGCAAAAATAGTTTAAGCGAATCGATGGACGTTTCACAGACAGCTTGTGATCCAAATGCTTCTGAGCCAGCGTGTGCGAAACAGTCAGGTAAATAATAAACTTCGACTTTCAAACTTTTTATAAAATCTTTGAGATAAATATTAAATTGTAACATTTTTTGTCAACAGAGTCAACCGACAACAATGGCCAAGAAGCGATGGAATTTTCACTGACTGCTCAAGCAGAGGAAACTGCAGTAAAAGATGCTGAAAGGATTTGTTTTTTCTGCGATAAGGCGCGAGTGCGTAAAAATGCTCGTACATTACCAATTTATAGTTCAACCAAAGTAAAATTATTAGATGATATTACGCAGAATGCGCAGGGCATCGATGATAAACTTACGCTGGAAAAAATCAGTTCTTTGGCAGCCGATGCAATCATTTATTATCACAACCCACTCGGCATGTTATGTTGCTGAAATATTGAAATATTCGGAAATGGTGCAGAAATATTTCATTAACATTTCATTTGTAACTATGCATCTGAAATATTTCAGAAATGTACCTGCATCATGTTTTTTATAATATTGCATTAACAATATTTCTGAAATCTTTCAGAAAGTTGTTTACAATATTTGTAAGTTTCTGTAATATTGCAAAAAAAATGTAGCAGGTGCAATATTTCAGAAATATTTCTGAAACATTATAAAAGTAATATTACGTTTGCATTGTACGAATAATATTTCTGTAACATATCAAACGCAACATTGCATTTAAAATATTTCTGAAAAATTTCTGAAAGATTGCGTAGGTAATGAAAAATTGAATTGCAGGCAGTGAATTTCTACAATATTGCAGAAGAAATATTGCAGATGTAATGGTTTAAAAACATTTCTGATACATAATAAAACTATTATTACGTTTACATTGCACGCGTTATATTTTTGAATGTTTCACATACAACATTGCATTTGTAATATTTCCGAAAAGTTGCTGACAGACTTTAGTACTTATAAAAAATTAAATCTATTATTATATAATATTGCATTTTATTGCATTTTTTCTCTTTTATTAAGAATTTTCTCATATTCCAAATTTTGTCATATAGCATTTTTAATATAAAATATAAAATATTTAATAATATTTAATATAAAATAATATTCGACGCTAACTGGCAAAAAATATTTATTCGTACATCTGTATTGTTAATATTGTTATGCGATAGCTTTATGCTCACCAAAATAAGCAAGTATAAGAAAGAAAGAATCGTCAGAGTCAGAGGATCCTCACTACCCTGTTCGATCATCGATGTCAAGCAACAAGACGCCGGTATACTACTTGGATGGGTGACCGGTTGAGAGAGCGGATTTCTTCGGACAAATGCGCGGCGGCTATACGCACATGGCTTAACATATTTTTTGACGTAGAACTACGTCTTTGTCGACAGTAAGGAGGAGGGTATAAGGGGGGGTATAAGGGGGATGTAGGGGGTATAAGGAGGGTATAGGGGGTATAGGGGGGTATAAGGTGGGATATAAGGGGGGGTAAATCCAGGCACAGCCTGCAACGAATGCAACAAAAACATGTCTCACTTTGAACGTTTATATCTTCGAAACTAATAATCGTAGAATAATAATTAACATCTCATTTTAAAGCTTAAAAAGTCCCATTTATGATAAAACAAGTCGGAACCCTTTATTTCTTACCTCTTCGATATAGTAGCGTTAGAAAGTTTAGCTAAATTTCTTGTAGATGCAACGAAAACATGTCACACTTTGAACGTTTAGATCTTCGAAACTAATAATCGTAGAGTAATAATTGACATCTCATTTTAAAGCTTAAGAAGTCCCATTTATGATAAAACAAGTCGGAACCCTTTATTTCTTACCTCTTCGATATAGTAGCGTTAGGAAGTTTAGCTAAATTCTTGTAGATGCAACGAAAACATGTCACACTTTGAACGTTTAGATCTTCGAAACTAATAATCGTAAAGTAATAAATGACATCTCATTTTAAAGCTTAAGAAGTCCCATTTATGATAAAACAAGTCGGAACCCTTCATTTCTTATCTCTTCGATACAGTAGCGTTAGAAAGTTTAGCTAAATTTCTTGTTGATACAACAAAAAGAAACGGGCACAGTAACAACTGTGCCGCAAGCAACAACGTAGAACTACGTCAACTGTCACTATTTCATGTTAAAGTATTCAGCGAAGGAAAGTAGACGTAGGGCTACGTCAACTGTCTTTGGCTGAATAATAGTGACAGTTGACGGAGCCCTACGTCTACTTTCCTTCGCTGAATACTTTAACATGAAATAGTGACAGTTGACGTAGTTCTACGTTGTTGCTTGCGGCACAGTTGTTACTGTGCCCGTTTCTTTTTTGTTCCGGTAACAAAATATTTCATTTTTCACATATCAACAAATAGTTTTTGCGTCAGTAACAAAATTTTGTTTGCTAATACAAAACATTTTTCTCAGTGTAAAATGTATTTGAAATATCTCTGAAGTGTTTCTGCAATATTTCGTAGATATATTTCAGAAATATTTCAGTAATATTACCGAAATATTGCCGAAATCTTTCAGCAAAGTTGCATTTGAAATAATTGTGCCGATTGAAACATTGCAGAAATGTTGCAGAAACGGTCGTGAAATATTTCTGAAATGTTGATGAAAGTTGTAATATTTCAAATGAAATTTTGCAGAAATGTTTCTGAAATATTACATGCCGAGTGGGAATAGTTGCAAGACTTTGTATCTAAAAACATTCATTAAGAAACCAAAAACAGTTCAAACTGATTGGCACAACTATAGGAATTTTCATGATCTTGCTTTCAAAGAAATTATTGCTTTATTTGTAGCAGAGGAAGTAATTCAACAAAAAAAACTTTTTTTTTAAGATTTGTAACTGGAATGTACAAAAACATTTTGGAAAAGTTTTATACAGAAGCCTATGATTCTTTTGAAACTGCTACTACAGATCATCGCATACTTGAAAAATTAAAGGAGCATTTCGAAGATAAAATTGAAGTAATTGTAATGCACAACAAAAAAATCATAACTCCACAAGACAGAACTGTTATAACCGAGGAAACTTTCACTTATTTGCAGGATTATGCGCTTTTACAACGTGCTGCTTTCATATTGCGCAAAAAATTATTGAACATTTCTAAAAAGCCGCTGCCGAATGATTTGAAATTTACGGATTTGATTGCTGGAGAGTGTGATATACCGATCGAATTGTCACATTTTTTACAATCAGTTATTTGCGGGCCTGATAAGCGAACGCGAAGTAGTTCCAATTGCTTGCGGAAAATGAATTCAATATCTCAGGATATAATATACGCCACGCATCACGGTAAAATAAAAACAGAAAAACATATTACTCTTGCAATGTTATTAAAAAGTATAACAAGTAGCAGAAAAGTAGTCGATGTAATAAATAGATTTGGTTACTGTTGTAGTTACAACGTTACTGAAGAATTAGAAATTGAAGTAACTTATTCTTTATGCAACAAATCAAACGTATGTCCGGAAGACACAATATTATCTCCTAAACACTGTACAGGTGTTGCGTTTGACAATTATGATAGATTTGTTGAGACTTGCAACGGTAAGGACACGCTTCACGATACAGTAGGAATATTATATCAAAATGTAATTTCCGGCGAAAACATTACTCTTTCTGAAAGTGATAATAGCAATAGTAATGATAATTGTTAGATTGAACGAACTTAACTGTGAAGTTCGATCCTAATTATGCCCTATGTCTCGTCCGGATGGAATAACTATGTAGTCGTGCTCCTGCATGCGCCTAGACAACAGCGTTTAAAGCATTGCCCTAAAATGCAAAAAGCAAGCGTGCGCCTGCGCCTCTCCGGCGCCCTCCGCGCGGCCCGCGCCTCTGGGCGCCGCGCGCGCCCGTTCTTTATAAGTTCAAAGAAGACAAATCGCGAAATATCAGGGAGGAAAAAAACACTGAAAGGGTGGGCGTCCATCCGGACGAGACATAGGGCATAATTAGGATCGAACTTCACAGGTAAGTTCGTTCAATCTAACAATTATGCCCAATTGTCTTGTCCGGATGGAATAACTATGTAGTTGTTCAAAGAGTCGCGATTTGTTAACCAAATATTGAAACATAACAAGAATATTATTCACATTCTAATGACGTAAGATGGGCAACGCATAAATATATAAAAAATAATTAATAATCCTGTTACATTAGGATGCCGTAACCCAGCGAGAAATGACGTGTCTATAGACGTCGGTTAGATGTCGAAACGACATCAGCATTCTGGCTGGGAAGTAACAATTGTGTTTTTTTTTTTTTTTTTTTTTTTTTTTTTTTTTTTTTTTTTTTTTTGGAATTAAGTTATGCGCTAGAGGATATAAATTAGACCATTGTGATAGAAAGACCGCGGTACTGAAATCCTCTGGATTAATGGTAGGCCTATTGTAAAGGATTGTGAAAAAGTGATGGGATTCACTGGTCCAACCTGCCGCGTACCTAATTCGGTCGAGCGAAAATCCCCCTTCTAGCAACTTTTAATGTTGACGCATGACGCGTATTGTGAGCTGAGAAAATAGTAGTATCTATTCCGCATTTGTCTACGCTCTGTCGAAACCAACTGCTTGCAGTTTGAGCCGTGATAGCTTTATATGGCCTAGCAAGAGAGATAAAAAGGAAATCACATTCCGATGGCCATGGATCCTTAGTTCTATCTATGTAATATTCTGTTAGGCAAATGATACAAAGATTCTCGTGGTCCTGGAGACGAGAAGGACAGAGAGGGGGTTGAACACGGCCCGGTACTGTCTTGATTCGATCAGGAATCCGCAATATCAATTTGTCATTAATAGAGATCTGAGATATTCGAAGGGAAGAGAGTGTAAATACACGCTGACCCGTAGCGAGAACAAAAAGTAGAATAGGTTTCTTGGTAACGACAATCAAAGGACGTAAATATGGATAAATAGAAGATAATTTGACGATCACCGGAGCCGGATTCTAGACGTAGTCATAACAAGACTGCGGCGGAGTGTGCGCTGCAACACCTTTGCAGAGACGCTTAACCACCAGACGTTAGCCGATTTCGTTCTGCGAAATTAACTCGTATTTAGACTGGAATAAGCGGCGGAGAGGCTAAGTTCCTGAGCTAGAGATTCTAGCACCTGAGGAATCGTTGGAGAATACAGAAATAGCTGATGGCGATAACAGACATCTCACCAAAGGTGGCGAGGGCGAGAGTATTGCTTGATAGTTGACTGTAACATCGTTGGTATGGCTACTGATGGTATTAGGCCCTGAGAGATTCTCTGGTACCTTCCCGGCTATCAGGGAGGGAGTGTTCCACGCTGGATATTGGTTTCTGAAAGGTAAAGAAAGCAGAGAGTACACTGCAAAACATATCCTCTTTATATATAAAGGACACTTATATTTTATAATGGAATATATAATGTTAAAACGGATTTCTTACGTGTCCATTTTATTTAAGCGTGACTGGCGCAATTCTTAATGTGACACTTAGTCATATATATTGAAATCCTTTATATAAATAGGACCGATAGTGATCATCATTAAGACAGG
>JASTWL010001630.1:0-29374 GCA_035220575.1 Temnothorax rugatulus | reverse complement strand
TCAAGTTACCGAGCGATAACGACAGGTGGTTGGCCTTTAAGAACCACAACAGGAAGGAACAAGTTCCGTTTATCGTGTACAGTTTCAATCTACCACCCTCCCCAACCTCCATAGTAAACTGGAGCCTTGGATGGAAGGAGTTGAAGACCTCCAATGTGTGGTCGAGTGAGGAAGAAGGAGTTTTTTGGAAATTACGATGATACGTCAACAAAATCGGATAATATTTGATTGGTTTCATAAACCAACGTTTTCGGGCAGATACTTGAATTTCTTATCTCAACATCCTGTTTGCCAGAAGAGAGGTACAGTCATAAGTTTAATTGATAGAGTTTTTCTGTTGTCTCACCCCCTGTTCCATGTAAAGAATTTAGAATTAGCTGTACAGATTTTACTCAACAATTGCTACCCGCTGGATTTCATTTTTAGAATCTTCCACGAGCGCATTAAGTCTCTTATTGACAAAGTGCGTTCCGGGAAAGATAGATCGTCTGAGGTGCAGCCTGAAGAGGCGGCGCCTTTTTTCACAGTACCGTATATTCCGCATATTAATGATCAATGCAGAAACATCTTGAAAAATCATAACTTCAAACTATCATATTATAGCCTGAATAAAATGCGGAATTACATCAAAGCACATAAGGACGCCTTTCCGAAATTTACACATAGCAACGTTGTATATAAAATTAACTGTGGTGACTGTGATGCTTCTTATGTGGGTCAGACCGGTAGGCAACTACAAACCAGAATTAAAGAACATCAGGCCCATATAAGAAGAAACACAACTAGTCGCTCAGTAATCACAGAACATAGATTAGAGTTTGATCATGATTTTGAGTGGAATACGGTTGAGATTCTGGACAGCGAACCATATATTAGTAAACGGCTGATTTCCGAAATGATATATATTAAAAGGCAGAAGAATGGTCTGAATATGCAGACGGACACCGAGGATTTACCCGAGAGCTATCTCGACGTGATCGAGGGGCTTCCAAAAATTTGAGAGCTCCGCGGTCTTTTTCTATCACGCTTTATTTATTATTTTGATATCTGTATTATACATGGATTACAAGGTCTCTCTGACTATAGCATTACCGTTATTTGTTTTTCACCGAATATTCTCACATATCAATCTCTTAACCTCGAGGCAGACTAAAACATATTAGATCGGTCATTATCTCTTGAAGCGTTGTCGTGACAACTTGCGTCCGTTATTTTTCATTTTGTGTGCTATACTGTTTAGGATCAAGTTTCATTGTAAGTAACTCACAGTGTTCAGTTTTATATCGATGTGAACTGTAAATTAGTGTGCCGCTCTGTATGTACGCAGGTATCTTGTAATATAATGAAATGTCAAATGCAACTTGGTCATCCTGGCCGTCTAACTTGGGAGAAATTCAAGGTTGCTTGCCTGCAGAGTGACGCACACACACCGGACTGACCGCATGGAAAATGAGCGTGCGAGTATACAATAGCCTTATGACCGCGTTATAGTATAATTTGAATTTGTGTTGCGCTGAAGATGACCACAAAAAATGGTCGAAACGTTCGCGAATCTTTTATGTACTGACGATTAAGAAATATATATAACTTGCGCCCTATTTACCGCGCTGGCTCTTATTGCCTCTTTCCCTTCAATGAGAAATAAATGTATATTAAAATGCATATCACTGCATCTAAAATTATTTATCTTTCCTTCTGTCTACCGTTCCCTTGTCCACCGTCAGCGGTTTAAAATTACAGAGCAGTAACTCTCGATAAGAATGCACGTGCCGCACTCGTCGCGCGATCATTAAACGTTTTCTCATCTGTCTCATATAAATTATTAAATATTCTTCCTCTTATTTTCAATAAATAAATCACTTAAAATAATATAAAATGATCAAACTATAATGGGTGGGAGCGAGAGGGACCGCGCGAACGGGGGAGAAAGAGACCGCGCGAATGAGAAGACGCGCGCGAACGGAAGGGGGGACGGGGGCGCGAGGAAAACATCAACGAGGTAGAGATAACGCGAGCGGGAGCGTGCCGTGTGACGTCACGCGGACCGACGCGGCCGTTGCACGCGGACCCCTCCCCGCGGCGCGGCGAAAACGCGGTACCCCTCTCCCCCTCACCCCGCGGCGCGAACGCAAACGCGGTACCCCCCCTCCCCCTCACCCCGCGGCGCGACCCGCAAAACGCGGTACCCCCCCTCCCCCTCCCCGCGGTACCCCCCCCGGCCGCGGTGATACCCCCTCCCCCCCCGCGGACCCCCCTGCTCGCGGACCCCCCTTGCCCTTCACCCCCCCTCGGAGCTCCGTAGTTAGAACCGGCCTAGCTTACCTACTTAGGTACAGAGATACTTCGATTTTTGAGATACAAACATACGACATCGGTTTTTTTTTAGTTAGGTACAAACATACAACATCGGTTTTTTTTTAGGTACAAAGATACCTCATCGGTTTTTTGAGGTACAAACATACCACATCGGTTTTTTTTAGGTACAAACATTTTTTTTTTTTTTACGCAGGAGAAATCTTCCACCACCGGGACCACAACGGAGCGGCGGGGGGCAACCAGTCACGGCGGTCCGATCAGGGGCGCCGCGCAAACCAATCACGGACCGAAGTCCGATCAGGGATGTTACGCCGCGGACGTCCAGTCACGGGCGCCGATCGGGCTTTACGCCCCACCGCGTCCGGAGGGTGTCCCGATGACCCCCCTCGCGGGAGGACAAGACCCCCTACCCCCGTGGCGGGGCGGGGGAGTGCCGGATTCAACGGGCTACATCCGATACGGGGGAAGCGGCGTGGGAGGGCCCGGAAGCCCCCCCCCCCGCACGCTCCGAGGGATGCACGGACCCATAGCCTTTTTTTTTTTTTAACGTAGGGAAAAACTCATCATGAGTACCGCCGCCCTCGGGGACGGGCGGACGGTTATGCCGGACTCCTACCGGCTAAAAACCCTACGTGTGGCCTGCCTGGTGTCTCGGGGGGGCGCCCGGGAACTGGTTATCATTACTTCCGGAACGCCCCCACCACCTAACCCCAACTCGGGGTTCCTACTCCCCGAGGAATCCACGAGAGCGGGCAAATACCTCGACCTCCCATGAATCCCCCGGGCCCCCGCCGCGTGCGTCGATGATGGCGCACGGGGCGGAGGTACATTCCCTAGGGCGGCGACAGGTACCACAATCCCCATCGCCGCGCCCCCTCGGATGTTGTACGGGGGCGGGGTCGAGGCTCAAGAGCTCCCGCTTGAGCCCCGACCCCCGCACGGTCCCGGAAGAGGGGGAGTACGGGCTGGGACCTCCGTGGAGAGGAACCAGACCACCCCTCGCCCGGGCCACGGCTCAGAGAACCCGGGTCTGGAACTCAAGCCCCAGAACCGGGTCCCCAGTCGAGCCGAGGGTAGCGCCCGTGGCGGAGACCCCATGGGGGAATCCGCCCGAGTCCCCCCAGCCCGCTACACTCTGCTAGTGCCAGCTAGGGGACCGGGACAGCCGGGAGCCCAAGGCTCCCATCCCGGTCCCCCCCACCGTCAGTTCCAAGAGCCGAAGCTTCCATTAGGGAGGCGGGCTCCTCTCTTGTTCTTGGAGCCCGTCCCCCTCTTTTTCCCTTTTTTGTGGAGTGGGAGCACCCAGCCCCCCCCCCCCAGCCGACGCTCAGCCGGCGACCCCATGTCCGCACAGTCGTCGGAGCCCGTCCATCTTCTCCCCCTCCTATCGCGCCCTACGTGGGGCCGTATTCGGGGACCGTTGCGAGGCCGCAGCCGCCGCCGCCACTCTTCTGGCGGCGGCGACACTCTTGGTGGTCGCCTCGG
The DNA here is from genome assembly GCA_035220575.1 of Temnothorax rugatulus. Lineage (NCBI taxonomy): Eukaryota > Metazoa > Arthropoda > Insecta > Hymenoptera > Formicidae > Temnothorax > Temnothorax rugatulus. Next base: position 25,573 of record JASTWL010001630.1, on the reverse strand, counting down.
TGTCCACTCCTCATCTTCCTCCTCCTCCCTGTCAGTCGGAGGGGGCCGCACTTCCCCCCTCCTGATCCTCTCGCTTGCCTCCTTCCGCGACATTACGCTGCCGCAGAAGGAGACGAACGCCTTCCATTTCTCCTCCCTCCCGACAGTTGCCGCCACGATTGCCGGGAGGGAGAGATCCTGGCCTATGGCCTCTATCAGGACACGACGCTGCACTACTCACGCAGGGCAAAATTGCAGCGTGTGCTGCGCCGTGTCCCTCTCACGGACACATAGCCTACCGGCTAAAACTCCTGCGAGTAACCCTAACACTGCGATATGTAGGGGGGGGGGGGGCCTCGGGAAACGCACTGATAACATCCGTAGGCCCCCCCTCGCGTCTCGCCTTTCGCGAGAAAACTCTAATTTGTGACGGATGAGTGTCACCACCCTCATCCGCCACCCCTCCCTCCGGGGTTGCTTTTGCAGTAGACGAGCGGTATGCCCCGTCCTCTCGCCCACCCCCCGGGCGAGAAGGGGAGGACATGGGTGACCAATTCCTCCCCCTCTCGCACCCCCTTAGGGGCGGGCGGGTGCCGTGCTCCCGAAGACGAGGCTCGTCGGAACCCCGTCCCCGAGAACCCGGCCCCCCGCCCTCGCGGGCCGGAGGGAGCGCTTGTGGCGGAATCCCCTTGGGGAATCCGCCCGAGCTCCTCCCGACCCGCACCCTCCGCCGACCTGCTCGGCACTAAACGGCGGCGGGAGAGGAAACCTCCACCTCCTTAGAGGTTTCCGGAGATCCGCCCTCCCGGCGCCAACCCCCTCTGACTACGTCTAACACGCCGTCTCCCCTAAGACGGGGGAGATAGTGGCGCCCGAATTGAACCCGGTTGTTGTCTCCTTGCTGCATGGGGGGGGGGCCGAGTGGTCCTAGTGTGGTCCAGCCCCCTAGTCGCTGTCGGGTTGAGGAGGGGCGGCTTTCCCCCTCCTCACCCGCTCGTCCGCCTCTTTCTTTCGTAGCACCGCGCTACAGAAAGTGGCGAACGCCCTCCAATTGTTTGACCCCTCCTCACCCGGTCTGACCGCAGCAGCTACGATCGCCGGGAGGGAGAGGTCCTCTCCTATCTGGGCCCGGAGGGCACGGCGCTCTTCCGCCCACGCTGGACAGACCTCCAGCGTGTGCTGCGCCGCGTCCGCCCCCTCCGGGCAATGCCAGCAGCGCGTGGTGCGTTCCTTCCCGATGCTGTGCAGGTACTTGCAGAAGCAGCAATGGCCCGACAGTACCTGCACAGCGTGGAAGGTCAGGTAACGTATCCTGACTCCTTCCACCCACTCCTTAAATACCGGCTGGACAGCCGTGGTGACTCTCCTCCCGTATCTGTGACGGGGATCCGCCACCCAGTCCTTCCATCGAGTGACGAGGGTCGCCCTCGCCTCGGACCTTAGCGCCCCTCTTATTCGCGGGGTGATCTCCCCCAGCCTGCCGCGAATTTCGCAAATGCGGTCGTATGTTTCAGCGTACGACCGCGCTAGCAGGTGTACTGGGGGAATCCCCGCGAGGATGGTCGCCCCCACGTGGGCGACGGTCCTGTACGCCCTTGCGGCTTTGAGAGCTATCACGCGCTGTGTGGCCTCCAGCTTGGCCCTCAACATGCGCGAGCTCTCGGCCAGGTACAAACATACCACATCAGTTTTTTTTAGGTACAAAGATATCTCATCGGTTTTTTTTAGATAACCACATTCTTCGAACGCGTGTGACTTGACGCCTTTTTTACCTTTTTTTTAAAAAGGTAATTTTGTTGTGATATCATTTCTTTTTGTAGTATTAGGGATCATATAAGCATTAAACAGTACATGTTTATAACATATATATTTTGCGACATAGAATACAAATACAACTCAGCGTAATATGTTATAAACATGTACTAGCATAGTATATCCTTAGGTGATAGTATCTCTAAGTAATAGTATGTAAACATAACACTTCTGTATGTTCAACAACAAGGATCTGTACATATAAAAATAAATTTTCTTTATTAAACACATGCACATGTAAAGGAGATTAGGCTATTTACAAACATCTTTATTCCTGTATTACAATAATTTGTTAAAAATAAACCAAATTTAAACTTAAAAGAAGGATTTTAAAGCTTCAAATTTCTACTTTCGAAAGGTTACTATTATTTTTTAGTTTCTGTGAGTTTGATAATTTTTACATATAGAAAACTACGAGCTGGACAAAATAGAAAATTTTTCTCTCACTTTGTGGGCCTGTCACGTGCACAAAAAAAATCTGCAAAAATTTTCAACTTTGTAACGTGAAAGCTTGAAGTTTCCCTTACAAAATCTTTTTTTAAAAATGTTTCTATGATTTTTTGTTGTTGCTGAGTTATCGTGGATTGAATAAGAAATGAGCATTTTGACTTTGATTGCTCAATGTTTATCTGGTTATTTATAATATTTACAGTCCTTTGAATCTGAATCCTTTAAACGAAATTGGACAATTCGTTGAATATAAGTTTATCAGATTTTATCTTTCTTCCTATTTTTATCCGACACTGTATACTTGTCGTAACTTTTCATTGGATCAAAAGGTTTCCATCTACTCGCTGGAAAAATGTGTATGTTCCTCTCGTACCATGATCTAAAATAACATAAAGGAGAATTATACAGAGTATTCTTTCAATCGTGATAAATACCTAAGTAAAATAAAATAACATGCCAACATTGTGATATTGCTTCATAAGTTTTATCATTTAGTATATTTACCTTAGTTACAATAAAATCGTAAAACGTCTAATGGTGCGGTAATATAAGATCTTCTTTGACATACATTAACTGATCTGTCATTACTGTTTTAAGCTCGCTGAATTCATGCCTCAGAACTTCTAAACATCTCTGAAGAAGCTGATAGATAGAATTACCTGTATGTGAAAATTAAATTTATGCAGCAGAACATTATATATCACACCAATGTTACTCCAATGACACTGGAGTATCTCTAAATCACTGATACTTCACCTTTCTTCATTATAACACTCCGACGATGGCCAGATCCATCCCAATAACTGAATGTGATCTCAATTTCTTCTTCCTTCAACGCGTTTTACTTTTTAGCCCATTCTTGCTTTAATTCTTCCCTAAATTTATTTTCCTCCTCCTTCCTTTCCCTATCTGGCAAGAAACTTGTATCTATATCTGGATTTTTCTTATCTTCTTAATCGCGGGGCCATCAGATTGCACATTTTCTGACTGCGGAGATTTTTCGGCATTTTTTCTTCGCCGCTAGCGCTATTTCCTTTTCCTACTCTTTTTCACGTTCCATCTATTTACATTAATAGGAAAATTATAACACATTAACTCAATAAGTGTTGGGGCGCAGTGTGGTCTAGTGGTAAAGCGCCAGACTCATAACCCCGAGGTGCCGGGTTCGAGTCCACCTGATCACAGGAAATTTTTCCACCAGTATATTCCAGACTGCGCCCCGCCGCACGAGTGGGGCTCGTGTGGAGAAACGGTGTCATCGTAGGCAATTAATTAAAGACCCCCAAAAGCTTGGGACTAAAGTACCTAAAGACACCAGGACTGTAAAAGCCTGGGACTAAAGTACCTAAAGACACCAGGATTTGGAAAAGTGCTAGGGTGACAGACCTGATAAACCTGAACTAGGCTAAGGGCTGGCCCCAAAACCTAGCAAATAAAGAGTGGGAGGTACAAAGGATCGTAGGATCTAGGTACCGTCGGGGGCCCAAGTGGAACTACCCGCTTACTACTACTACTACTACTAACTCAATAAGCGTTGAACTTGCATACATTAGTGAATCTCGCGTTTTATGTAAATTTAGTAAAAAACCGGTAACCTAACCTATGTTTACGCGAGCGTTACTTCTGTAGTATAATAACTTACGATAATTTCTTCGCGTAAACGGGAAATCTCCTCGACATCAGCTCCCTGCCGTTATAGGATTTTCTTCGTATCCTATCTTCTGAAGAAGCCCATCAAAAATTCTTGATATGTATGACTAGATGACATTCAGAGCACTGGGCAAAAATCACATAACATTCAGAGTACTGGGCAGAAATCACATATTTTGTAAGAAACCGGTAATCTAACCTATACTACGTTTACGCGAGCGTTACTTAATTCTGTAGTAACTTACGAACGATACGATAATTTCTCCGCATAAACGGGAGATTTTATGTAGTAACTACGATGATATCTTTCGTATAAGTTACTATAGAAGTAATACTCACGTAAACGTAAAATACTATAATTCCTGTCACATGCACTTAGTCGCATAAAAGAGTCACGGTGCGGTCGCGCTTCGCGTCGTATAATAATAGGATAATTACATGTAAATAAAACAATACTCAGCGAACTAAAGGCGGGAGAGGCCTGGCGTGCTGCCCGCCAGGACCTCTCCCGGGCGATCAGGGCGGCCAAGCAGGCCTCCTGGAAGGAGCTCCTTGCCACGCTAGATGAGGATCCGAGGCGCCCCTACAAACTTGTCCTCGACAAATTGAGGCCATGGGCGCCCTCAATCACGGAAACTTTGGATCCCCAGTTCGTTGGCAGAGTCGTCGACGTGTTATTCCCTGCCGACGGGGGCGGTGACGTCGGGTTCCCCGAGTTACCCGCCCAGGAGTGGACCGACGACATGGGGCAAGAGCTCTCGGAGCAAGAGCTGGCGGGGGCCATCCGCAGGGTCAGGAGAGGCAAGGCTCCTGGCCCTGACGGGGTTCCAGGGAGGGCCTGGACCTTGGCCGCGGGGGGAGTGGCCGGCCGAATGCGCCGAATATTTTCTGGCTGCTTCAAGGCTGGGCGGTTCCCCAGCAGATGGAAGGAGGCCAGCCTGGTGCTCCTGCCGAAGGCCGGAAAGCCACCGGACGACCCGTCCGCGTACAGGCCAATATGCCTGCTGGACGAGGCGGGCAAGATTCTAGAAAGAATCATCGCAGAACGCCTCGTCCGGCATCTGTCCCGGGAGGGTGGTCGTAATTTAAGTGACGACCAGTATGGCTTCCGTGCGGGGAGATCAACTATAGACGCTATACTGAGCGTAATTTCCCGCACGGGGGCCATGACGGGGGAGGGATGGGCGGCGCTGGGCGTCAGCTTTGACGTCCGCAACGCCTTTAATTCCCTCCCCTGGCCGGTGATAGGGAGGGCCCTACAACTCTTAAACGTTCTTCCCTATCTTATCCGGATTATTGAGGACTACTTCCGGGGCAGAGGCCTCGCGTACGTGGATCGGGACGGGGTCCTCAGGGTCAGGCTGGTGGAGTGCGGTGTTCCACAGGGGTCCGTGCTGGGACCGCTCCTGTGGATCATTGCGTATGACTTGATCCTGAGGGTCGCTCTCCCCGTCAATTGCTATTGTACCTAAAAAAATCGAAGTATCTCTGTACCTAAAAAAAACCGATGAGGTATTTTTATACTTCTAAAAAATCGATGTGGTATGTTTGTATTTTCACAAAAATAAATGATATCTATAAATTGCGCCAAGTAAAAAATGAATATATATTCCTCGGAAAATAACTGTTGTATTATTTTTAAAAAATATCTTTGTATTTAAGTGTCTTCCTACACAAGTCATAAAAGCTTCATTTTTCCTTACAGACATTATAATATAACCAAATTCCGTTACCTAACTCAACCCAAGTGATATGTATCTTTTTAAATAAATGTTTTCTTGATTGATCTTTAAATAAATCTTTAAATTGCGTTAATCAGAAAGAGAACATACAATTATAAAATTTTTAATCCAACACAGGAATACAAGGTATTTAAATGCAAAGATGTTAATCGCAAAGATGAAAAACTGTTAAAGAAGTAACAATAAAAATGCAAATATTTTATTGAAATAAAAAAAAATTTCGTACAAAAACTTGACGTTGCTTTTTTACTCCATAACCACTTTCTTCGAGCGAACATGCTACGCGTGTACTTGGCACCTTTTTTTAAAAAAGGTAATTTTGTTGTGACTGGAGTAAAAAAGCAGCGTCAAGTTTTTGTACGAAATTTTTTTTTATTTCAATAAAATATTTGCATTTTTTATTGTTACTTCTTTAACAGTTTTTAATCTTTGCGATTAACATCTTTGCATTTAAATACCTTGTATTCCTGTGTTGGATTAAAAATTTTATAATTGTATGTTCTCTTTCTGATTAACGCAATTTAAAGATTTATTTAAAGATCAATCAAGAAAACATTTATTTAAAAAGATACATATCACTTGGGTTGAGTTAGGTAACGGAATTTGGTTATATTATAATGTCTGTAAGGAAAAATGAAGCTTTTATGACTTGTGTAGGAAGACACTTAAATACAAAGATATTTTTTAAAAATAATACAACAGTTATTTTCCGAGGAATATATATTCATTTTTTACTTGGCGCAATTTATAGATATCATTTATTTTTGTGAAAATACAAACATACCACATCGATTTTTTAGAAGTATAAAAATACCTCATCGGTTTTTTTTAGGTACAGAGATACTTCGATTTTTTTAGGTACAAACATTTTTTTTTTTTTTTTTTTTTCGTGTGGAAATCTTCAACCACTGGGATCGCGGAGCTATACCCGCTTTGCCCAGTGACCCCCTCTCTAGTAGAAGGGGGAAGACCCCCCCGTTCTCCGGGAAGAGGACGAGGGAAGTGTGGGATTCCGCGCGGGCGCGCCGAAGGCGCGCTCGCGCAGCCTACACACTAAAACCACACGGGTGTCCAACCATGCGTCATTTTGGGGGGCGCCCGAGAACAGTTATTATGCATCCGGAACGCCCCCCGACGCAGAGCCATGACCGGCTCCCGACTCTGAGGCTTAATGCCTCGGTGGCCTTGTCGGGGCCTATTAATCTGCCGTGGCGGGGTGTGGACGCCACCCACCCCGCCACCCCTCCGTTGTTTTGGGAGGCTGGGTCGACGCCCCGGAATTCCCGCCAGAACGCCGACCTCCCTTCCTTCATATCACTCTCCTTCGTCGGAGGAGAGGACATGGAGGTCCATTCCTCTCTCACCACTTTTCGATGGTGCTTCCGCCGTCTGATAGGACGGCGGAGAGCGGGCCTGTAGAAGAAGGCCCGCAGCATACTCGTTCCACCGCGGCGCTTCCCCCTAAGGGGAGAGCAGACCTTTCATAGGCCTACAGCAGTCACGATGGGATAGGATCCGCCGCCGCAGGAGCACGCTCCCCGCGACGGATCCTTTCTGCATCCTCTTTGGCGGACATTACTTGACCGCAAAAGGTCAAGAATACCCGCCACTTCTCCTCACTTCCGACGATGGCCGCCACAACCGCCGGGAGAGAAAGATCGTACGATCCTATGGCCTCCCTAAGGACACGGCGCTGCCTTGCCCACGCTGGGCAATACTCCAGCGTATGCTGCGCCGTGTCCCTGGCCTCGTCGCAATGGTGGCACTGCGTGGTGGCCTCTCTTCCAATGCGACACAGTATATGTTTACGCGAGCGTTACTTCTGTAGTAACTTACGATAATTCCTTCGCGTAAACGGGATTTTGTAGCAACTTACGATAATTTACTCCGCGTAAACGAATAAATTATCGTAAGTTACTACAGAAGTAACGCTCGCGTAAACGTAGTAACAGGTACCCACCGAAACAACCGTGTCCGGTGAGCACCTGCGTCGCGTGAAACGTCACTTTGACGTATCCCCGACTGTCCAGCCATTCGGCCAAACAGGGTCGGATGGCTTCCACGGTCCTTCTGGCGGCGAGAGCAGGGTTGGCGAGATACTCTCGCCACTTCGTCAGAAGGACCGCCTTTTCCTGGAGCTTAATCATGCGGCGAGCCTTGTCCACGTCGATTGGGCCCTCCACGGCTCGCAGCTCTCGAGTACGCCTATGCACTTCAGCGCACTGTCGAGCCACGAGCTCCATGGGAGGAAGGCCGGACAAGGTCGCCGCGGCTGCATGTGAGACGGTACGGTAAGACCGTGACACTCTTAGGGCTATCGCTCTTTGCGCTCGGCGCAGTTGCGCCTTTAATCGAGCTGAGCCCTCCACCGCGGGGGCCCATATCGGGGCCCCGTAGAGTGCCACGGCGCGCACCGCCTCGGCGTACAACCGGCGAGCACGACCGCTCGCCCCTTCCAGGTTTGGCATAAGCCTCGCCAGGCTATTAGCCACACCCAGAACCCTGGGAATTAGGCAAGCGAAGTGCTCGCCAAAGCTCCAGGTCCAGATACAAACATACCACATCAGTTTTTTCTAGGTACAAAGATACCTCATCGGTTTTTTTTTTTTTTTTTTTTTTTTTTTTGAGATAACCACTTTCTTCGAACAAGTGTGACTTGACGCCTTTTTTTTACCTTTTTTTTAAAAAGGTAATTTTGTTGTGATATCATTTCTTTTTGTAGTATTAGGGATCATATAAGCATTAAACAGTACATGTTTATAACATATATATTTTGCGACATAAAATACAAATACAACTCAGCGTAATATGTTATAAACATGTACTAGTATAGTATATCCTTAGGTGATAGTATGTCTCCCTCCAGGGGCCATTTGGGACTATTCCGGACCCTCTGGGAACGGCCAGGACCAAATGGTACGGGTTTTGCGAACCCGGAGTGCCCGAGCACAGCAGCACCGTAACCCAGAGCGGTCCTCGTGACTGTTCTGGATCGGTACCTTGTCAGGACTCACGAGGCAGACTACCTCTATAAACAATTGTCCGGCCGGACGGGGCCGTGAGGGAAGGGCCTTTGCCCTTCCCGACCGTCCTATGGGAAGGAAAACCCAGACAGAAAACCGGGGGACCGGCTGCCCTGCTTAGGGGTCCGTTACAGCTTCAGCTTCGTGCTGGCTGACGGACTCCAACGGCCGGTAGGGGTTGGCGGCCCTGACTTCAATCGCCCGGTCGGTCGGGACCGTTAGGGAGGAGTTTCTACTCCTCCCGCCGGCCTAGAGGAAGGAAAACCTCGATAAAAAACCATGGGGAGGGTCTCGAATCCCTCGACCATTTCACGCCGGTGCTCCGGCCGGTCGGGGGATTCGGACTCGTGTTCAGGGGGGGCAGGCCCCTCTCGCCCATTGCACGCCGGTGCTCCGGCGGGGCGGGAGGCGGTTCTGCGGGGTCTTTCGGGGATCCGGGGTTGGGAAGTCCTCACCCCCGAGGCGGGCAGGAATGCCGTCTCGCCGAGGGGGTGGGAAGACCCCTGTCTCATTACCCATTGCACGCCGGTGCTCCGGCAGGGGAGACAGGGGTAACCCTCTTTCGGGAGTCCCGGTACGTGGTGCCGGGACAACCGGAGGGGAGGCCTGCGCTGGAGGCTTGCACACCAGGGACGTGGTCCCACGGTGCCTCCAGCGCGGAGGGTCGCCCCGATCGGGGCCGGGGCGACCTGGGTGGGAGAGACCCGTCGGGCCGCTCGGACTTATTCCGAGGTCGGGGCCGGCGGGTCTCGCCGCCGGGTGCAAGAGACCGGCGGCGCGTAAGATAACCCTGGTGGCTGGGGATCGCATCCCTCCCGAACCCAGCCACTGGGGTAGAAGGTTAGCCAGGGTGCGGAGGTTACCTCGGCCCTGGTTAAGGAATGAACGCTGGTCGCCGCGGCGGGCAGGACCTTGGGTGGGGTGCGACACCCTCGGTACCTGTCTGTCCGCGGGGCCCCCTGCGTGGCGGCGCCCGTCACGGTGCCCGTCGGGTCGGAGCGGCGGGACCCCCGAAAGCCCACGATGCGACTGAGCCTTGATGCCCTTTGCCCGTGGGTGAGTAGGTCAAGGGGGAAGCAATTCCCCTGGGCTGGAGTCCCAGTCTTCCTGCTGATGGCAGGGGACTGGGGCATAGGGGGCAACCCCGAGCCGTGACGGGTTGGGTTTAAAACGAAAATGACTGACAATTCAGAAAATGAGTACTACGAGACGGGCTCGGAGAGCGAGGCAGACAGGGATGGCGAGGTCGAGGTAGCGGGGACAGGCGGAGAAAGGACGACGGCCGCAAGGTCGGAATCCACGGACATCGCCGCAACCACCGCCGCGAACACCCAGAAGGGCAAACACCCTTCCAAGGACGGAGACGGCAGGGACACACGGGGCAACAGACCCAGCAGGTCAAAAAGCCACCTAAACAGCCGCCAGAGTGCCTCAGAGCAATCGAAAAGGAGGAGCAAGGGAGGAAGGAACATCATAGGTTCTTCCTCAGAATCGGACACAGAGCGCTCGCGATCCAAACAAAGGAGGAACGAGAAGGACGCCAACGATCCGGCTGGATCGGACAGCGATGTGGAAATCGTTGAAACGCAGGAGGGAGATAGGCATGTGCTCACTCCAACGAGACGTGGCCAGGCGAGAGCCATAATAAGGGAGACCGTGGACGCGGTCGACCGTGAGATAGGGAGTGAGTACTGCCCCTCCCTGATGAACGTTGCACAAAAGGGTGGTAGGGGTCGCCCAGCTACAACGGGCGACCACTACCTCAAAATGCTCCACGGCGCACAACGGGAGCTTTTGGAGAGGGCCAGTGAGCTCAAGGCCCTGAGAGATGGGATGATCCCCGCCAATCTGTCCGCGAACAGAGAAAAAGAGGAGAGGAAAGCTCTGGAGGAGCTGAGACTCGCCCCCTGGGAGGTACTCCCGGCGACGATTCTCGAGGCCGTGAACGCGGTCGATCTGGTCGCGGAAAAGTCGAACTCGCTGAAAGGCGAGTATCGCGGTAGACTGAACAGATCGGCCGCGGCCATCAAAGCCGCCACGACCCTCCTCGTGCAGAGGAGCGAGGACCCGGCGGCGGGTAGAGAAAGGGACGAGGAATTGGAGGCGTTGCGCACCCGATTAGCCGCGCAAGAAGCACGGCACAAGGAGGAGGTGCAGGAGCTCCGCCGAACGATGGAGCTACTCCAGCAGCAAGTCCAACGCGGGCAGGAGGAGAACGAGCAGAGAGCAAGGACGAAGCCCATCACTCGGGGTGGCGATCCGAAGAAAAGGAAGCTACCCGAGTTGCCCTCCAGCGATGAGGAGCCAGCGGCGGGGGGACCGGGATCCACGGGTCCCCACGACGCGAATCCAATGACAATCGAATGACAGAGGAGGAGGCGAGCGGAGATCTCGAGGAGAGCAACCCTCGAGGAGATCTCCGTCACTGGAATGCCGGCCGCCGTCAGACCGTCCCTGCTGGGCAAGCGGGAAATCATAGATCCGGCAATACCACCGGCATCAGTCAGGAAGGGGGAGCCTGAGGCAGGCATGGAACAACGCCTAGCCACCGTGCTGGTCACCTGCGTTGCCGAAAAGGTTCGCGCAATGGAGGAAAGGCTCACCAGGATGTGGGGCATACGTCCACAAGCGGGGGATAGAGACGAGAGGAACAGTAAAGCCACCTCTCAGCCCCCGAGGAAAGAGCCCGTCGCCCCGGAAAAGTCCGGGAGAAAACAGAGAAGAGGGAAGACCGCGGCCAAAAAGCAGCCGCCCCCGCCCGCTCCCACGAGGACCGGGGACAAGACGCCCTGGACCCAGGTACTGGGGCGGAAAGCCGGCTCCCCTCCCATTCCCGTTCCCACGAGGGAGGTGCGTGGCACACCCCCTCAGGTACCGGGGAGGGGAGAGACAAACAAGGAGGGGGGATGGACGGTCGTCAGGAAGAAAAGGAGGAGCAGCCGGGTTCGAGCTCAAGCAGCGGACAAGCCGAAGGCTGGAACAGCCGGTGGCGCGAAACAAGGACTCAGACCCGGACAAGGAGGGAAGCAAGGGGGTGCGGATGGCAGGAAAAGCCAGCCGGCACCGCAGCAGCAGAAGGGAAAAGACCAACCAGCCTCGCAACAACAGCAGGCCAAGAAGAGCAAGAGGAGGGTGCCACGTACCGCCGCCGTGACCCTCACCTGCCCCGACGGTGATTATAGTCCGGGAGCCAGCGACCGTTTAGAGTTAGTCATTTCACAAAAGCTGAAAATTTTTCCTAAGCTCTATTTGGTATCACTAGTAAGTGAATGGACCTCCAGCTTGCGCAGTTCCGGGGGGTGTAGCTGCGGCAGCTTCCCACACACGTAAAATAATAATAAAAAAAAAACTAATACCGCAAAAGCTGAAACTTTGTTAACATGTTGATTATGTTATAAAGAAATGAAAAAACGTATCCAGCTGAATGTAGAGTGGGGGATTATGCCCCAGCTTTTCACGTAAAGAAGTGAAAAATATGCGCTGAGTAAACTAATACCGCAAAAGCTGAAATTTTGTAAATTAATAGTTAAGTTAATAACACGAAAAAAAAGGTCTTGTCCACCAGACGAGACAAACATTTCTATACGTTTTTGGGGTCGCTGAATCCGAATCCGGGGTCGGTTTGACTCGGTCAGATCGCATTTTATTCCTAACCTCAAAAAAGTGATGAAAGTTGAAACATTCATTGAAATGCCCAGAAAGGAAAGCGATTATATGTTTTCAGGGTCGCTGAGTCCAAATTCGGGGTTAGTTTGACTCGGCCAGGCCGCATTACATTCCTAACCTCAAAAAAGTGATTTAAAAAACCGAAAACTGTTCCCGATATAAATTTTTTGTATTCAGCGTTGGGTACATAAAACTTGTTAGTCATTTTTGAGCATAACCATCAGTTTGCAGTATAAAATCCTGCTGCCTTGACAGATACTGTAACGATGACAACTGTCCCGAAAAGGGATGTGTAGAATGATTCGTTCTCAGGTTTGTTGAGGTAACGATGCCAGCGAAGGCGCGCTGCCTTGCAGATGGGCGTGAAGGTGTGAGAATGAAGCCGTAGTGTGTCCGACGACGAGTTAACATAATCCTCGTCAATGTCGGAAAGCTCTCATACTTAGGCCTTGGGAGGTATGAGAGTTATCACGCCTGGGACGGTAGACTTACCTGCGGTCGGACCAGGATCCCTCACCCGCGGGTTTTTCTTAACACACATGGCACCTTCAAACAAAAAATTTTTAGTTTCTCCGTCGAAACATATACATGCAACAAGGACACTGATGCTTTTTGCTACATATGTAACAAAAAATTTTTAGTTTGAAGGTGCCATGTGTGTTAAGAAAAACCCGCGGGTGAGGGATCCTGGTCCGACCGCAGGTAAGTCTACCGTCCCAGGCGTGATAACTCTCATACCTCCCAAGGCCTAAGTATGAGAGCTTTCCGACATTGACGAGGATTATGTTAACTCGTCGTCGGACACACTACGGCTTCATTCTCACACCTTCACGCCCACCTGCAAGGCAGCGCGCCTTCGCTGGCATCGTTACCTCAACAAACCTGAGAACGAATCATTCTACACATCCCCTTTCGGGACAGTTGTCATCGTTACAGTATCTGTCAAGGCAGCAGGATTTTATACTGCAAACTGATGGTTATGCTCAAAAAATGACTAACAAGTTTTATGTACCCAACGCTGAATACAAAAAATTTATATCGGGAACAGTTTTCGGTTTTTTAAATCACTTTTTTGAGGTTAGGAATGTAATGCGGCCTGGCCGAGTCAAACTAACCCCGAATTTGGACTCAGCGACCCTGAAAACATATAATCGCTTTCCTTTCTGGGCATTTCAATGAATGTTTCAACTTTCATCACTTTTTTGAGGTTAGGAATAAAATGCGATCTGACCGAGTCAAACCGACCCCGGATTCGGATTCAGCGACCCCAAAAACGTATAGAAATGTTTGTCTCGTCTGGTGGACAAGACCTTTTTTTTTTCGTGTGCCTGTGTAATTTAAACGAAAAAAACATCCAGCTTTATATTTAGTGGGGGAAAAGTGCCCAGCTGATGCAGCGAATGACGCTATGCATCGGTATGCGCTCGGGCGCGTTGTATCTTTGACTGCATCAGCTGGACACTTTTCCCTCACTAAATATAAAGCTGGATATTTTTTTCATTTAATTTATTCAGTTAACTATTGTATTACCAAATTTCAGCTCTTGCGGTATCAGATATTTATACTTTTCTCATTAAACACAGAGCGTCCATGCAGACGTTATTATACTATCTCACAAGTTTTTGAATTTAAAGAGTTTTAGTAAATATTTACACATTTAAATATTTATACATAACATAAACAGTAAATGTGGACATTAAAATGCGAAAAGTTGTAACGTTCGCGTTTTCTCGCTCGGGATTCGCTCGCCAGGCCAGGGTGAGAAAACGTGGAGACACTGGTTGGTTTTACATGAGATCTTTATTCTATACTATTCACAATACATATTGATGGAGGGGGTGAGTGTAGGTGCGTGTACGTGTGTGTTGCTCCGCTGAGCCGCTGTGTACGTGTGAAGGTTGATTCGCGGACACGTACGGAGGCACGATTGCCTGACTGATTCGCGGTACAAGTACGGAGGCACGGTTGCCTGACGGATTCGCGGACAGGTATGGAGGCACGGTTGCCTGACGGATTCGCGGACAGGTACGGAGGCACGGTTGCCTGACGGAGGCGCGGCTTATTACTAATAGACAGGTCGGTCAGGAGCTCAGTCGGGGGCGCCCGACTGAGCGGCCCGTACACCGGGGGCACCCGGCTTGAAGACGGGGGCACCCGTCTTCCGTACGGCGGAAAGGGTCGGGGGCGCCCGACCCAGAGGCAGGAGGGGGCAGGTAAAACCAACCGGGGGCACCCAGCTGGGGAGGCCCATACCCTGGGGGCACCCAGGTGAGAACGGGGGCGCCCGTTCTCTGTACGGAGGACGAGGTTGGGGGCACCCAACCTAGAGAGCGGTCTCGGAGAGTGGTCGTGACAGGAACAGGAGTCGGATAGGAGTGGTGACTCGAGCAGTGCTGCGATTTCGAGCCCCGGCACGCCAGCGAATTTCCCCCTCCACTACGCACACAAGTGACGCTCGGTCTATCGGTGTGTCGGCAGCGCTCGGCCGTGCCGAGCGAGAGGGAGAATATCACTCCCTCCTTGTCGCTCTCACTTAGCTCGCGCGATCGACGATGTTTTTACGCTGGAAATGCTTCTCGGTATCTCGGCGTGAGTTGCCGGTGCACGATAACCAAAGAGCGATCTTTGGAATAATGTAGAGATGATGTAAAAATGATTAATAAACATGAAAAAAATTGTAGTAAAATGGTATATTAATTATTCTTGCCGGCCAGCCTCGCCGACGACGCCGACTGCCAAGTCTCGAGTTGTCAAATCGACGATGCGCTACGTTACATTTATAAATATTTATTCAATTATATTTACAATTTATATATATATATATATATATATATATATATATGAAATTTATAAATAAAAAAATTGCAAATATAATTAAATAAATATTAATAAACATAAAAATTAAAATTTGTAAGAATAATGTATAAATAGCAATCCCTGTTTTTGCCAATACGCTCTTTTATCTGAAAAAAGTCCTACATTAGAAAAACATTGACTTTAGCATAGTATAGCATGATATTTAAATTTAATATTTAAATGCATAATAATAATTAAATAAATATTAGCTATCGAGAAAAGAATTGTAGTTTATAGTATTCTTTTTACTCTTATTAAGTTTATAATTTTAGCTATGCATGTTTAAACGGCGAAATCACGAGCGCTAAAAGAGAGATATTGGATTAAAATAGAAACAATTTATTAAACAAACAATACACACGATTAACGTTTCGACTGTACTTATAGTTTTCTTCGGAACGGATTGCTATGAAAGAAGAAAATAAATATCAAAAAGCATGTTAACGTGTTTAAGTTAGCATACTAAAACATTAAACAATCTCTTAATAATATGAATAAAATAAACAATCTAATTGAATCACAAATATAAAAACGCCGGAATAATCGAATAAAACCATGACAACATATCTAAAGGCCGGCCGTAGAGAAAGCCGGATAAGAAGAATCAATGTGCCCCCACACGGATCATGCTCATTTTTTTTTCCTTTGATTGCTATCAGTGTCACTTACAATTTAGTCAAATATTAGCCCTTAATATTGAACCGTTTTGGTGCAAAAAATAAAAATAAAAATTTCAAAAATAATTTATATCTTTTGATCAGTTTAATCGATTTTGATGAAATTTTAATATGCTGTAAATATCATTGAGACACATTTGTGGAAAATTCGGGAAAAGTTTCTGATGACAGAAATGTTGATAAAAAGAATAAATAAATGTTCTTGCTCTTTTTTAATCCCGACATCTTCCTAGCACAATTACGAAAAATTTTTTGTAGAATCTTGGAGTAGTTTCCTATCAGACATAATTTTTTGGAAGCAATAAAATGGATAGGCTGTACTTTAAAAAAATAAAAAATTCTTTTTTATTTTTTAAAAATATGATATGCTTTTGTTACGATCGCCATATATTTTATATAGAATTTTGGGATAGTATTCTACAAGTAATTTTTTTCAAACTAATGAAATAGATAGGCGGAAATTTAAACAAATAAAATATTGTTTTTTATTTTTTAAAATTATGATATGCTCCTTGTACCATATTTTTTTGTAGACTTTTGAGACGGTATTGTATAACAAGCAATTTTTTCGAACCAATAAAATGGGTAGAAGGTACTTTAATAAACAAAATATATTTTTTTAAATTATCATAGTTTTTTGGTACCATTGCCATATTTTTGTTTAGAATCTTGGAATTGAATCCTACAACAAGTAATTTTCCGGAATCGATTAAATAAATAGATGCAGGTACTAAAAAAAATAATAAAATAAAGTAAATTGAAATAATTATAAAAGGATAAGCTATAATCGTATTAAATCAAATGTTTATTAATGAAGGACACATACACATACACTCAAAATAATGAAGTACACATCCTCATTCGTTCACATAATCACTCTCATACTATTATTTACACTATTTATAGTTATATTCATATAGATGCACTAATAATCTTTATCACTATCTTCATTGATAATAGGCGCGTGATGCCGTCTGTTTTAAATATATTTAAATATTTTTTTATACATATATTTAAAACAGATGGCATCACGCCTATTATCAATGAAAATATAGTGATGAAGATTAGTCCATCCATATAAATATAACTGTAAATAATAGGTATAGGAGTAGTATAGGAGTAATTATGTGAACGAATGTATATGTATTCTTCATATTTTGAGTGTATGTGTACGTGTATGTGTATGTGTACTTCATTAATAAACATTTGATACGATTATTATAGTTCATCCTTTTATAATTATTTCAATTATAAGACTTTATTTTATTATTTTTTTAGTACCTGTACCTATTTATTTAATCAATTCCGGAAAATTACTTGTAGAATTCCATTCCAAAATTCTAAACAAAAATATGGCAATGGTACCAAAAAACTATAATTAAAAAAAATATATTTTGTTTTTTAAAGTACCTTATTCTACCCATTTTATTGGTTCTAAACAATTGCTTGTTGTAGAATTCCGTCCCAAAAGTCTACAAAAAATATAGCAATGGTACAAAGAGCATATCACAATTTAAAAAAATAAAAAACAATATTTTATTTTTTTAAACTTCCGCCTACCTATTTTATTGATTCGAAAAAATTTCTTGTTGTAGAATACTATCCCAAAATTCTACATAAAATATATGGCGATCATACTAAAAGCATATCATATTAAAAAAAATGAAAAAGAATACTTTATTTTTTAAAAGTATCGCCTAACCATTTTATTGCTTCCAAAAAATTATGTTTAACAGGAAACTACTCCAAGATTCTACAAAAATTTTTTAGTAATTGTGCCAGAAAGATATCGGGGCTAAAAAAAGCAAGAACACTTATTTATTTTTTTATCAATGTTTCTGTCATCAGAAACCTTTCCAGAATTTTCCACAAATGTGTCTCAATGATATCTACAACATATTAAAATTTCATAAAAATTGGTTAAGCCGATCAAAACATATAAATTATTTTTGAAATTTTTATTTTTATTTTTTGCACCAAAACGGTTCAATATTAAGGGCTAATATTCGACTAAATTGTAAGTGACACTGATAGCAATCAAAACAAAAAAATGAGCATGATCCGTGTGGGAGCACATTGATCCTTTTTATCCGGCTATGGCCTTTATTTGTATTGAGAAGTAAAGAATGTAATCTCTTGATCTGTCAGGAAAAAAATGAAAAAAATTGTTAAGGAGATATTCTGGTTTGATAAGTCATAAAGAAAGATAGTTTTCAGGAATTTTTGCATCGGGGAAACGAAAAGAGCGAATAACGCTAAACTGTACATGTTTATTTAGCCTTATTTTGAAAATATATTTTTAGTTTTAAGTAATAAAAATGCTCTTTTTTCCATGTTATATCCTGTTGTTAGAAGGTGTAAATGATTCTAACTGTTCTATAGGTATCAGAAACGCAAAAACCAAAAATTTTATTATTTAGAAGAAGTGTGACTATCGTCTGAACTCTGAACTACAATAAACATTATAACGTTTATTAGTTTTTTTCTTCTTTTAATAAAATATTTCCAAAATTTTGAAAAAAGTTATTTTTTTTTTTTTATAAAAAGGCCGCCAGAATGGAAATATTAATTTAGTTCTAATTCAGACGATAGCCACACTTCTCCTAAATAAAAAAATTTCGGTTTTTGCGTTTCAGATACCTACAACAGCTAGAATCATTTACACCGTCTGTCATTTACATCTTCTAATGACAGGATATAACATGGAAAAGAAGAGCATTTTGATTACTTAAAACTAAAAATATATTCTCAAAATAAGGCTAAAAAACATGTACAGTTTAGCGTTATTCACTCTTTTCGTTTCCCTGCAAAAAATTTCTGAAAATCTTTCTTTATGACTTTTCAAACCAGAATATCTCCTTAACAATTGTTTACATTTCTTTCCTGATGGAAGAGATTCTTTACTTCTTTACTTCTTAATATAAATAAATTTAGGTATGTTGTCATGGTTTTATTCGATTATTCCAGCGTTTTTTATATTTGTGATTTAATTAGATTGTTTATTTTATTCATATTATTAAGAGATTGTTTAATGTTTTAGTATGCTAACTTAAACACGTTAACATGTTTTTTGATATTTATTTTCTTCTTTCATAGCAATCCGTTCCGAAGAAAACTATAAGTACAGTCGAAACGTTAACCGTATGTACCCAGCAAACCAGTAATCACCGAGTGCGTAAAGGACCTCGCACAAAAAGGCTGCGAAATGGCTCCCAGTCGATTTGGCTGAAATTTGAATATGATGTAGTTAATGTTGTCCTGATCAAATGTCTCATAGGGCTGGAAGACCAATAATGGCTAGTTTTTGAGATATTCGACTCCAAACATTGAGAAAATAGATGTTTTAGCGTATGTATATAGCTTTAATATATACGAATTGCATGTGTATTCGTGTGCGCTCGCGCGCATGCAGGTGTGTGCGTATGTGTGTGGGTCGGTGGTTGTGTGTGTGTGTGTGTGTGTGTGTGTGTGTATGTGTGTGCCCTGCTCTCGGCGTAACCCAGGATCAACGACGTGGACGTAGCAGGAAGCTGATCCCTTCGGGGTGTTGGTTTAAAGTGAGTAATCCCCTAGCCTCTCACGTGTGTGTGTGTGTGTGTGTGTGTGTGTATGGGTGTGTGTGTGTGCGTATGCGCGCCCGCGCGGGCGCGCGTGTGGAACTTCTAATTAAGGCACGTGTCTATTCCTTGGAAGTGGTCGGTTGCCTGCATCAGCGACGGTTTGAATTAGTGTAGTTGACGGATATTTTATGTGCTCTTCGTTTCTAGCATAACCCAAATACCACAAAACGCTACATATGTGAGCACAAGTACCCAGTGTACGAGTACCAGACTTGCAGGTACAATAATATCCTAATATTGGTGACAGTTCCTCGTCTATGTTTTCGTCCATACCATCGTCTATCTCATTATCATCGATGGATTTATATGAAATCCAAAGTTGATATTTCGTCGCATTACGAAACCTAGAATAAACTCTCACTCTCAGTAATCCTGGCTGTGGAAGACGGTTTGCATCACGTAACATGTCGATTTGGAATTGCTCATCGTTGTTTCGTTGTACGTTGTCCTGAATGTATGAGGGTGCTAGTTTTATTTGATAAACACCAACCGTTAAATTCTTAAGGTATTCAATGTCTAGCATTGGAAAGTCTATTAACTGCCCCTCATTTATTGGTACCCATCGTTGAGCGTTTTTGGTTTTCAGATTTTGAACCTCAACAAGAGCTTGTACAACGTTCGGTTCTCTCGCTTTTTCGAGCATACGATTAGCTCTTTCTACGTCAGCTCCTTCCATATGGATAGTGGGATGATATCTATTTATGATAGCACCTGCTATTTTACAAAAATCACCAATATTAGGAACATGATGCATCGGTACTGTTTGCTGTAGGAATTTGAATATTACCTTTAAGTGTCCATTTCTGGCTTCTACAATCCACCTTTGTTTTGTGACAAGACGGGAGTCATTTGCATCTTCTGTCGTGAGTTGGGCCTCATTTCGTGGAAGAAGTGCTGGCATCTTCCATGTGATGCCCAAACGCCTCAGAAGTTCAATTGCATCCCTATAACCTCTATCAAGTATGACAATATCATCTTCTTGGAACCATCTTAACATCCTTTCGGCGTCTCTATCAAATTCATTTTGCAGTATCGCAGCGTCATTATTGCGACTGTCAGAGAAGTACGGCCCATGTATATCTAAAATATAACCATCAGGAGCAACTATCAATACTGGTTTGATTAAGTGTCGACCTTTGTGAACGCAATATGACTGTCGAAGAGCTCTGAAATAACTACTTTTCTGTATATATATGTACGTACCATCAATGCATGTAATTACTCTAGGAGTTTGTGGTTCCGAATTATACAACTGATTGGCAAAATCGGTTACATGTCTATCGATATAATCTTGTCTCGTTATAGCGTCAAATCCTATATTCTGTGGTACAAAACGAATCATTAAAGATTTTCGCACTGTCTCAACAGCCATACTTGTTGCCTGCCTACTCGAGTAATGAAACATAACTTTGAGAAACTCATCTGACAAACCATGACGAATTTTACATAAGAACATAAGAAGGTCCTTTTTATATACATATCTATTACCACCAGGACAAGGAACTGCATCACAAAACGTGAACAATTCTTGGAATTGTTGTTTGTTTATAGGATACAGACATTGAAATTCATTATCCGAAAGATTATCTTCATCCAATATTTTTGTTTGATTTGCCACGCCACGAAGTTCTTGCAAAAAAGCTTGAAGATAATAACCTCTGATTACATAGGGCCTGTTGATGAAATGTAAACCTTGTACAAGCGGCCCGAGAAGCACACCATCGTCGTTCAAATGATGTTGACAAGATCTTACGTTTTCTGGGATAAAAATATTGTGTGAAATGAAAACATCTACTTTACATTTAACTGATAATCTATTCAAATTATCAGTTCTATCACATATAATACAAGTGCTACTTCGTGTCTGTGTTAACACATTTAATCTTAAACAGGCAGGATCTTCCTCCATAGCAACAATCTCGTCACAAATCGATTGATTGCAGTTGGTACATATTTTTGTCATACAAGTTACTTCTAACGCTGGTCTTTGGAAACCATCTCGTCGAATGATAGCAATTTCTCTTTTGGCAGCATTATTATCTCCATCAATTCGAGTCATCATACGGGGCACGAATCTTCCAGCGCAAACGTAACAACGTAGAAGATTTCTAAATGCCATTATTGTAAAAGATGTACAATATTACAGTAGCGTACGAGTTTTACGAAGCAGCTGTTATGTGTTTCACAATGTACACACTGAAGACTGACAAGAAAATATGCAGAATAAAAGTTTTAAAGACTTAATGTTACATACGTATTAATGTACTTACCAAAATAAACTATATAATAAGCCAATATCGATTCCAGTCTGAATTTTGCCGTCGTTTAGTATCTTTTATAGTGCTATTCCGCTTCGGGAAACTGTAAAACACGAGACCTGAAAGAAAATCTGGGAGAGCGAATTCGCATCCTTCAAAATGACATACGCGATATAAAAAACATACAGCTGAGCAGTGCCGCCAGAAAATGAGACGCGGCCCGGTCGTCATGGAGATGGAGGGGATACTCACACAAAACACGAGCCACGTCCGTGTGCGCTTAGTGCTTCGGTTGCCTTCGGCTGAATAAAAGAAGGTAGACATATGATCTTCTGTCCTTCTTCCTCTCGCTCGATCCGTACCATAACTCGGGTGTCCGCATTTCGTTTTACCACGCAGTCCACGCACTGGCAATGTTATATGTATATATACATACAATTTGTAATACTAAAATGAATTAAAATATTAAAATATTAAATATTAAATAAAAATAAATAATGTAACGATACACGATAATAACGTACCTACGATAATTCTTTCGCGTAAACGGGATTTTGTAGTAACTTACGATAATTCACTCCGCGTACTACAAAATCCCGTTTACGCGAAAGAATTATCGTAGGTACGTTATTATCGTGTATCGTTACATTATTTATTTTTATTTAATATTTAATATTTTAATATTTTAATTCATTTTAGTATTACAAATTGTATGTATATATACATATAACATTGCCAGTGCGTGGACTGCGTGGTAAAACGAAATGCGGACACCCGAGTTATGGTACGGATCGAGCGAGAGGAAGAAGGACAGAAGATCATATGTCTACCTTCTTTTATTCAGCCGAAGGCAACCGAAGCACTAAGCGCACACGGACGTGGCTCGTGTTTTGTGTGAGTATCCCCTCCATCTCCATGACGACCGGGCCGCGTCTCATTTTCTGGCGGCACTGCTCAGCTGTATGTTTTTTATATCGCGTATGTCATTTTGAAGGATGCGAATTCGCTCTCCCAGATTTTCTTTCAGGTCTCGTGTTTTACAGTTTCCCGAAGCGGAATAGCACTATAAAAGATACTAAACGACGGCAAAATTCAGACTGGAATCGATATTGGCTTATTATATAGTTTATTTTGGTAAGTACATTAATACGTATGTAACATTAAGTCTTTAAAACTTTTATTCTGCATATTTTCTTGTCAGTCTTCAGTGTGTACATTGTGAAACACATAACAGCTGCTTCGTAAAACTCGTACGCTACTGTAATATTGTACATCTTTTACAATAATGGCATTTAGAAATCTTCTACGTTGTTACGTTTGCGATGGAAGATTCGTGCCCCGTATGATGACTCGAATTGATGGAGATAATAATGCTGCCAAAAGAGAAATTGCTATCATTCGACGAGATGGTTTCCAAAGACCAGCGTTAGAAGTAACTTGTATGACAAAAATATGTACCAACTGCAATCAATCGATTTGTGACGAGATTGTTGCTATGGAGGAAGATCCTGCCTGTTTAAGATTAAATGTGTTAACACAGACACGAAGTAGCACTTGTATTATATGTGATAGAACTGATAATTTGAATAGATTATCAGTTAAATGTAAAGTAGATGTTTTCATTTCACACAATATTTTTATCCCAGAAAACGTAAGATCTTGTCAACATCATTTGAACGACGATGGTGTGCTTCTCGGGCCGCTTGTACAAGGTTTACATTTCATCAACAGGCCCTATGTAATCAGAGGTTATTATCTTCAAGCTTTTTGCAAGAACTTCGTGGCGTGGCAAATCAAACAAAAATATTGGATGAAGATAATCTTTCGGATAATGAATTTCAATGTCTGTATCCTATAAACAAACAACAATTCCAAGAATTGTTCACGTTTTGTGATGCAGTTCCTTGTCCTGGTGGTAATAGATATGTATATAAAAAGGACCTTCTTATGTTCTTATGTAAAATTCGTCATGGTTTGTCAGATGAGTTTCTCAAAGTTATGTTTCATTACTCGAGTAGGCAGGCAACAAGTATGGCTGTTGAGACAGTGCGAAAATCTTTAATGATTCGTTTTGTACCACAGAATATAGGATTTGACGCTATAACGAGACAAGATTATATCGATAGACATGTAACCGATTTTGCCAATCAGTTGTATAATTCGGAACCACAAACTCCTAGAGTAATTACATGCATTGATGGTACGTACATATATATACAGAAAAGTAGTTATTTCAGAGCTCTTCGACAGTCATATTGCGTTCACAAAGGTCGACACTTAATCAAACCAGTATTGATAGTTGCTCCTGATGGTTATATTTTAGATATACATGGGCCGTACTTCTCTGACAGTCGCAATAATGACGCTGCGATACTGCAAAATGAATTTGATAGAGACGCCGAAAGGATGTTAAGATGGTTCCAAGAAGATGATATTGTCATACTTGATAGAGGTTATAGGGATGCAATTGAACTTCTGAGGCGTTTGGGCATCACATGGAAGATGCCAGCACTTCTTCCACGAAATGAGGCCCAACTCACGACAGAAGATGCAAATGACTCCCGTCTTGTCACAAAACAAAGGTGGATTGTAGAAGCCAGAAACGGACACTTAAAGGTAATATTCAAATTCCTACAGCAAACAGTACCGATGCATCATGTTCCTAATATTGGTGATTTTTGTAAAATAGCAGGTGCTATCATAAATAGATATCATCCCACTATCCATATGGAAGGAGCTGACGTAGAAAGAGCTAATCGTATGCTCGAAAAAGCGAGAGAACCGAACGTTGTACAAGCTCTTGTTGAGGTTCAAAATCTGAAAACCAAAAACGCTCAACGATGGGTACCAATAAATGAGGGGCAGTTAATAGACTTTCCAATGCTAGACATTGAATACCTTAAGAATTTAACGGTTGGTGTTTATCAAATAAAACTAGCACCCTCATACATTCAGGACAACGTACAACGAAACAACGATGAGCAATTCCAAATCGACATGTTACGTGATGCAAACCGTCTTCCACAGCCAGGATTACTGAGAGTGAGAGTTTATTCTAGGTTTCGTAATGCGACGAAATATCAACTTTGGATTTCATATAAATCCATCGATGATAATGAGATAGACGATGGTATGGACGAAAACATAGACGAGGAACTGTCACCAATATTAGGATATTATTGTACCTGCAAGTCTGGTACTCGTACACTGGGTACTTGTGCTCACATATGTAGCGTTTTGTGGTATTTGGGTTATGCTAGAAACGAAGAGCACATAAAATATCCGTCAACTACACTAATTCAAACCGTCGCTGATGCAGGCAACCGACCACTTCCAAGGAATAGACACGTGCCTTAATTAGAAGTTCCACACGCGCGCCCGCGCGGGCGCGCATACGCACACACACACACCCATACACACACACACACACACACGTGAGAGGCTAGGGGATTACTCACTTTAAACCAACACCCCGAAGGGATCAGCTTCCTGCTACGTCCACGTCGTTGATCCTGGGTTACGCCGAGAGCAGGGCACACACATACACACACACACACACACACACAACCACCGACCCACACACATACGCACACACCTGCATGCGCGCGAGCGCACACGAATACACATGCAATTCGTATATATTAAAGCTATATACATACGCTAAAACATCTATTTTCTCAATGTTTGGAGTCGAATATCTCAAAAACTAGCCATTATTGGTCTTCCAGCCCTATGAGACATTTGATCAGGACAACATTAACTACATCATATTCAAATTTCAGCCAAATCGACTGGGAGCCATTTCGCAGCCTTTTTGTGCGAGGTCCTTTAAGTTGTTCT
>JASTWL010001629.1:0-29435 GCA_035220575.1 Temnothorax rugatulus | reverse complement strand
ACATATTCAAACTTAATTTAGCAGGGTTTGTGGATGACTAAATGTGAACCCAAAGCAGATTTTATGAATCTATATCTACAGATTTTTAGTAAACAGATAGAAAACTTAATGAACAATGGTATCACCATATTGAAGTAGCAACAATGAAAACATTACATTTTTTTTTACGGCCAATTTATGCGCATCAGTGTAGGAATCTTGTAGTCGCGGGAGGATTATGGTACCTCCGCGTATTCGGCCTACTACCGATGTAATGACGAGAGGAATCGAGAGAATGATTACACACTCAAATGCTAATAACAGAATAACTATACTTTATTGCGAGCCACGCAATAGCCACGAGTCCTCCGTACAATTCTAACGGTTTTCTGAACACACTTCTGCCAACCTCGTAACTCCCACGTTGGCGAGAGCGCCAACCAATAGCGAACAGGGAGGCAGAGATGCTGCTCCTACACACTTCCCTCCCGAGTGTTAGCGACATAATCTTTTGTCTTTCTTTTATAAAATACTATTGCACTTAACGAATGTGCTTACGCGTTTGGCTATGGCTATTGCACGAGGTTGACGATACCTTAACTTACAATATATTATGCGTTTGGACGTGGCTATCTTATATCTAATAATATTACAATGGTATCACTTATATATTCGGTCTTACAATTATATCACTTTGGTTTAGTGGACGGCGCAAACGTGACAGTCTTACGCGAGTAAGTCTTAAGTACGGGTGGGTTTAGATTTACATTTTCGGGGGCCGTAGGGGGGTCGTCAGGAACGAAATATGCCGGTTTTAATAAATCGACGGACACGCTTTTAGTGTTTCCGTTGATGTCAATATTAAATACGCGTTCTGAGATGCGTTGTACTACTTTGTGCGGACCGGTGTACGGGCGCTCTAACGCCCTTTTAGCCATATTGCGTAAAAACACATGAGTACAATTATATAAATCTTTAAAGTAAAAGGCGCGTTTTTTATGTTTGTGCGCGACGGGAACCGGTCGGACCTGGCGCATATATTCGCGAAACTCTTCAAGAAAATAATTAGGATTTGGCGTATAATCATCGGGGAGAAAGAATTCCCCGGGAAGCCGTAAAGTTGTCCCGAACATGAATTCGGCGGGTGACGCATTAGTGTCAGCGCGGACGTGCGACCGAAGTCCTAATAGAACGGTAGACAAGGTACGCGTCCAGCACGCATCGGCATGGCACATGATTGCAGCTTTAAGCACCCGGTGCCAACGTTCAATCATGCCGTTTGACTCCGGGTGGTAGGCGGTTGTGCGAATTCGTTCGCAACCGATTAATGAGAGTAACGCCTCGAACAGGCGGGATTCAAACTGGGCTCCCTGATCTGTAGTTAATAATCGAGGGGTTCCGTAGCGGGAAATCCACATGTCGTAAAAAGCTCTTGCCACAGTTTGCGCAGAAATATCTTTAAGAGGAATTGCCTCGGCCCAACGCGAAAATCTGTCGATCATAGTGAGACAATAAGAGTAACCCTCAGAAGGAGGCAATGGGCCGATAATGTCAATATGCACTTGATCAAATCGCCCGTCGGGAGCAACGAAGTGCTCAGGAATTAATTTTACGTGACGAGAGATTTTCGCTTGCTGACATTCGATACAATTTTTGCACCATTTAGCGATATTGCGGTGCATGTCAGGCCAGACATAACGCTGTCGGATAGTGCGATCCGTAATTTTGCCGCTGGGGTGGGCTGGGTTGTGAAACATTTGAAATACCCTAGCGCGGAGACTGTCGGGAATATATGGCCGAATGGCCTCGCCTGAGATCTCGCAAAATACGGTTGAATGGTCCGGGCCCCACTGAATCTTTTTTAATTTTAACGGATGATCAGGGGTGCCACAGATCAGCTTGAGTTGCTCGTCGCTCTTCTGAAGTTCGGCGAGCTCAATAAGACTAAATTCTACGGGTAAACGTAGGGACTCGATCCGTGAAAGCGAATCCGCGACAACATTCTGTAAACCAGCGATATGTTCGATCTGTGTTGTGAACTGAGCGATGTATGACAATTGGTGTAGTTGTCGCGGAGACGCCTTGTCAGATCGTTGCATAAACGCATACACGAGCGGTTTATGATCAGTTATAATTTTGAACTCGCGACCTTCTACAAAATAGCGAAAGTATTTAACGGATTCAAAAATTGCCGTGAGTTCGCGGTCGTAAGCGCTATACCGCGTTTGCGCAGGGAAAAATTTATGCGAAAAAAATGCTAGGGGCTCCCAAGTATCCCGTTTTTTCTGTTCAAGAACTGCCCCCATGGCGAAATCGGAGGCATCCGCGACAATGCGGAGTTCCGCGCCAATATGGGGGTGCACCAACATTGCAGCGTTAGCGAGGCCGTTTTTGGTCTTCTCAAACGCTTCGGTTAATTCGTCGGACCATACGATTACACGTTTATCATTTTTACGCGAGTCGACTAATAATGAATTTAGTGGTGCTTGAGCTTCTGCCGCGCGAGGAATGTTGCGACGGTAAAAATTTATCATGCCGAGGAAACGGCGCAGGTCGGCGATGGTTTTGGGTTTAGGAAATTTGGTAATCGCCTCAACTTTTTCTGGAATGGGGCTGATTCCTTTACCATTTATTATATACCCGAGAAACTTTAATTCATGTACGCCGAACACGCACTTTTCAACATTGAGGCGGAGGTGAAACTCTTTAAGCCTCTGAAATACAATGCGTAAATGCTTAGCATGCTCCTCTGGGGAAGAAGAAGCGATTAGGATATCATCCATATAAATGAAAACAAAATCTAGATCGCCTAAGGCTCGATTTATATAACGTTGAAAGGATTGACCGGCATTACGAAGGCCAAAGGTCATAAATAAGTATTCGAATAACCCGAAAGGGGTTATGATAGCTGTTTTCTCAATGTCCTCGGAGGCCATTGGAATTTGATTATAGGCTTTATGTAAGTCGAGGGATGAAAAAATTGTTTTACCGTGTAGATTGACGGAGCAGTCATGCAGGTGGGGGGTGGGGTATCTATCTGGTCGCGTGATTGCATTTACACCGCGGTAATCGCCACACACCCGCCAGGTGCCGTCTTTTTTACGGACTAAATGAATGGGACTAGCCCATGGACTGCTAGAGGGGCGACAAATGCCTGCTTCGACTAAAGCCCTGATCTCGGCCTTTGCGGCCTTGAGTTTATCAGGAGGAAGGCGCCTGGCGCGCTGAGCGACTGGAGGGCCGGTGGTGATAATATGATGAAACACGTCACAATTGGACGGCGGGTCGAGGGGGAGGGCTCCTGTTATTTGTGGAAAGTCCGCGAGTATTTTAGTAAACTCCGAAGAGGACTTAACCGTGTGAATCGAATGCACTGGGGCCGGTTTTTTAATCGCGAGGGTATATAATTTGGTAGTAGTATCTACGAGACGTCGTCGTTTTAGGTCTACCAGTAACCCGTAGTGCGACAGTAGATCGGCGCCGATGATAGAATACGGAACTGCGGCGATACAAAAGTTCCATCGAATAGGTCGTCTCAAACCGAGGTTGAGTTCACGAAGCGATTTCCCGAACGTGTCGATAGGTGTATCGTTTGCTGCGAAGAGCTTTAATTCCGAGGGCTTTCCTTTGACCCGATCAATGGCGGGTACGAGGGAAATATCCGCGCCTGTGTCGACGAGGAACATTTGGCCGCTGGTGCGATCGCGAACGTGGAGACGGTTAGAAATTTGAGGGCCTTTGCCGACCGTCTCCAAACGGGGAGGCTGGCTTAGTTTTTTTTGCTCTTTCCAAGTCTCATATTTTGAGCACCACTTTCGGCACGAAGTCGGATTATCAGGGTAGTTGGTATGTGCCGGACAGAGCGCGGGTGTAATCGCCTTACTTGGCGAGGTTGAGGTTCTGCGCCTGCGGGAACTGGATCGCGAACGCGAATTTCGTGCCTTTCCGAACTTTTCGACTTCATTTTTAAACGCAGCCATCATATCGGCAATAAGTTGTTGCATCTCGGTCTTTGCAGGAAGAGGTGTGTTTGCTTTGGTCATGGCGGAAACGTATTCGCCTCCGACAGCGCTCTCAGCCATTCGGTCGGCGGCCTCGGCTAGTCGGTTGAGGTCGGTAGCTCCCGTGGCCACAAGAACCGCGCGGTGTTCGCGTGGTAGTTGATCCAGGAAAATTGATTTTATCACGCTATCATCTATCTTCCCGTTATTGAGACCGCGCAATCGACTGAGGATTAACAAAGGTTTTCCTTCGGTCCCGACTTGTCCCCTTAAAAGTTTTCGCAATTTTGTTTCGTCCGAAGGTGCGTACGTCGCGATAATTCGGGCCTTCACCTGTTTATAAATATCCGCTGGGGGAGGGTCTAAAGTAATAATGTCTCTAACGCAATCCAATACTTCGACATCTAGTGCAGCGAGGACGGTATCGGTGGATTCCACGGTAATTCGCGAATTTCTCATGGAAACTTCGGCCTGGATGAACCACAATGCTGGATCGACTAGTGAAAACGGGGGGAGCTTGGGAACCCTGTAATTATCTATACGCGGAATTTGAATGGTATTATCAATCGCGTCCGAGGTAGCTGTATCGAGGCCCTGAGCGTTTAGCTGGGCTCGTAATTGTGCGAGCTGGGCTTGTGATTGCGCGAGCTGATTTTCCGCTGCCTCCGCGCGGGCTTGGGCGGCTGTAAGAGCTGCGTTCGACATTGTTTAGAATTTCTGATTCTTCCTTACTGCAAGGTATTAGCAAACTAGGGGCGATAAACGACACGGGCGTTATACGACACGAGCGTTAAACGACATAGACAACACGAGCGTTATACAACACAAGCGTTAAACGACATAAACGACGCGGGCGTTATACAATATAAACGATACGAGCGTTGAGGAGTGACGGTGCGCGGCGGATTATTAGCTTACTTCTAAATTACAGTCGTTTAGTAAACGGTGGGTAGAATCCAAAGCCCCGGTGACGATGGGACCCAAGGCGCCGGAGACGTTGGCTTCACGCATTTACTGTCTCGACGACGACGGGAATCCAAGGCGCCGGTGTCGTTGGCTTCGCGCAATTACAACAAATTTGATGATGGCGACGCCGCTGATTCGTGGCATCGGCGGTCTGGCGGCGGCGGAGAGGAAAAGCCGGTCGCACACGGGAGGATGGCCGTGATAATAAGGCGGCAAAACCGCTGTGGCTACCCGGGCGTCGGTGGGGTCTCACGTACCCGCCTTTATGTGCCTTGTGCAAAAAGCGCGGCAAAATGGCCGCCCGAATATCGTTTCGGCGCGGCAAGGCTGGCTGCAGCGTAGGCAAGTAACAGCCAGGGACGCGGGCACAGGGATGTACCTTGCTGCTGCGGGTAATTCAATCCGCGACTTCTGCGTCCGTTCCTCGGGGAAGGCTGGTCCACACGAGGATTTATCTCTGACTCGGGCTTCCGGTAGCGACTTGTACACGAACTGTTGCGTTTTTTAGTCGGGGTCACCAATGTAGGAATCTAGTATCGCGGGAGGATTATGGTACCTCCGCGTATCGGCCTACTACCGATGTAATGACGAGAGGAATCGAGGAATGATTACACACTCAAATGCTAATAACAGAATAATACTTTATTGCGAGCCACGCAATAGCCATGAGTCTCCGAACGAGTCTAACGGTTTTCTG
This sequence comes from Temnothorax rugatulus, assembly GCA_035220575.1. NCBI lineage: Eukaryota > Metazoa > Arthropoda > Insecta > Hymenoptera > Formicidae > Temnothorax > Temnothorax rugatulus. Next base: position 23,792 of record JASTWL010001629.1, on the reverse strand, counting down.
AACACACTTCTGCCAACCTCGTAACTCCCACGTTGGCGAGAGCGCCAACCAATAGCGAACAGGGAGGCAGAGATGCTGCTCCCTACATCAGTAGACTCAGTCGCTCGCCCTGTAATGCAAAACCGATATCAGTTTAACGGCTATTTTGGATGTAGCTGGTGCTATGCAAATGGTGAGTATCTACATGGTTCTATGCGATATCCTTTTACAGAAAACGATTTACAGAGAAACCATGTAAAATATCTAAAAGATGTAGAAGAAGTTAAGCGGTTGCAAAGACCAGTTAATGGTGTTAAAGGTCCTTCAATTTTGACAGAATTGAAATATTTTGATTGTGTATGGGGATTTCCCGTAGAATATATGCACGGTCACTTGTTAGGAGTTGCGCGCCAAATGTGGGCTGAGTGGAACTCTCCTAGTTCTTCATTTTATTTATCGCGAAAACAAAGAGACAATATTGATAAAAGATTATTGAATATAAAGCCTCCGAAAGAAATCCATCGTTTACCGCGGTCATTTAAAGAAGGTAAACTTAAAGCGAGTGAATGGCGGTCATGGACTTTATTTTATAGTGTGCCGTGCCTTACAGGCATTTTAGACGATAATGCGTTAGCTTCGTTTGTACTTTTAGTGCGAAGTATTAATGTTCTTCTTTCTCAAAGTATTTCAGAAGAAGATTTAAAACAATGTGAAATTGATTTAACGCGTTTTGTTGGAGAAACTGAGATTTTATATGGTAAAAGCGTTATGACTTTCAATATTCACTCATTATTACATACAGTTCAAAGTGTTCGTATGAGTGGTCCACTATGGGCTACCTCCGCATTTCCGTATGAAAATGGTATTTTCCATTTAAAACAAAATATATCCATGGTCCTAATGGATTACTTTTTCAAATTGCTACGAAAACTTTGCAAAGAAGTACATTTCAAAATATAATAATGAATAATAAGACGGAGACATGTGAACTATATTGTAAAGGCTTATTTAACCCCCGAAAATTAATAATGCAATACAACGTTACTGAATGCGGTGCTGTCCTAATAGGAGAAAGAGTAGGTTTTGAAGATTTGAAAAGTTTTGTTAAAAAAACTATTAGTTCTGAAAATGATCAGGATACCGTTAAAGTATTCGATAGATGCGTATATAAAAATATGATTTTACACAGCACCTTGTATGAACGACCAAAAAAAAACTAACGATACTGTTATTCAACTGCAATCATCCGCTATAGTTCAAATATCGAGTTTCATTTATTTCAAAAATAAATGTTACCTAACAGTTACGGAATATGAAGTAGAGCCGATTCCTAATATTACTCATATTATGAGTGTACGTAATAGTAGGAACAAACAAATCATGAAGAAGATTGTGCCTTTGGATACTATTAAATGTAAAGTAATGTATATAGATGTGAAAGATAACATATACGTGTGTACTCTTCCAAATGTTTTTGAAATTCAATAAATTATTCCGTTTGTAATATACCCAGTGAGAAATGAAACTTCGATCGACATCGACTCGTTTCATTTCTCACTGGGTATAAGCCGCCGGCAAAATCCTCTGTAAACATTAAAATTAATAAAGTTTAATTGTATCAACAAATTATAACACATGTACCGATTTTACATTTTATTCTTTATATCAATAGAAACCTATGTATTGATATTTCATTGGTTAAATCTATCGTACATCGTTCAACTATATAAGTTACGACTTCGAAGTTATTTAGTGACGCAAAGGCTCCTGTTTTAAAAAACTACGCATTTTAACAATTAATTTTTCTACAACTATAATTAAAAATATGATAATCAATAAAAAAATCATTATAATTACAGTAAAAAAAAAAAATAAACATTCTTGTACGTTTTAATTATCTTTAAACTATACACCAAAAACGGCAAATTTATTGATTAATTTTGACTAATACATTAACAGCAATATAGAATTACTGACTCAGTCACCAATATTATAATACAAATTACTATACTATCAGTGTATGTAACAATATAGTATATGTATGCAAATATAATGAAAGTTAATAAAACCATAAGATATGTAATTTACTATTAATATATGATATCTAGACATAATAATAATTATAAAATTGACATAGATTTATACACATTGGAAGTATGCATTTCGAACAAATATACGACATATTGATATCGGTAATAATCCAATTTAATAAGAATCTTACCTATATAATGTGTACAGAGGTTGTCATGAATACATAAGAAACGACTCTATCGTGAAACTTTGATTCAAATACATTCAAGTATCAGGGTTCGACTAAAATCTGCAAAAATATTCTAAACTTCATATTTTTTAGATAGAAAACGAAAGCACCTCAATGCGGTTTTTTCATATGATCCGATTAATTAAGAGATGCGGGAGTCCTATTCGGAAATACGAGATGTGTATGGTAAATCTCACATAAGAAACTGCAATAGACTCTATCGTGAAATTTTGATTCAAATACATAAGTATCAAGATTCGACTAAAGTCTGTAAAAATATTCTAAACTTCATATTTTTCGGATAGAAAACGAAAGCACCTCAATGCGGTTTTTTCATATAATCCGATTAATTAAGAGATGCGGGAGTCCTATTCGGAAATACGAGATGTGTATGGTAAATCTCACATAAGAAACGATAGACTCTATCGTAAAACTTTGATTCAAATACATAAGTATCAGGATTCGACTAAAATCTGCAAAAATATTCTAAACTTCATATTTTTCGGACAGAAAACGAAAGTACCTCAATGCGGTTTTTTCATATGATCCGATTAATTAAGAGATGCGGGAGTCCTATTCGGAAATATGAGATGTGTATGGTAAATCTCACATAAGAAACGATAGACTCTATCGTGAAACTTTGATTCAAATACATAAGTATCAGGATTCGACTAAAATCTGCAAAAATATTCTAAACTTCATATTTTTCGGATAGAAAACGAAAGCACCTCAATGCGGTTTTTTCATATGATCCGATTAATTAAGAGATGCGGGAGTCCTATTCGGAAATACAAGATGTGTATGGTAAATCTCACATAAAAGAAACGATAGACTCTATCGTGAAACTTTGATTCAAATACATAAGTATCAGGATTCGACTAAAATCTGCAAAAATATTCTAAACTTCATATTTTTCGGATAGAAAACAAAAGCACCTGAATGCGTTCTTTGTCATATGATCCGATTAATCCAGAGATGCGGGATTCCTTTCCGGAAGTACCACATGTGCATGATGAATGTTACATAAGAAACGATAGACTCTATCGTGAAATTTTGATTCAAATACATAAATATCAAGATTCGACTAAAGTCTGTAAAAATGTTCTAAACTTCATATTTTTCAGATAGAAAACGAAAGCACTTCAATACGTTCTTTTTTATATGAGCCGATTAATTAAGAGAAGCGAGATTCCTATTCGAAAGTACGACATGTACATGATGAATCTCACATTAGAAATGATAGACTTTAATATTTGACATAACTATGATAGAATTTTATAAATAATCTTTAGGTAATTCCGTTTAAAATTAATCTTTCTATTTTTCACGTGAAAAATGATAGCTCATCTATACATAATACTGTAAACTATCCGATTATTATACAAGTGTTTGATTCATATCTGGACACATAAAATGAGAATTATGTAAGTCACACAAGAAATGATAAACTCTGTCGTGAATATCTGATTTAATATCATAAGTATTACTGTTAAACAGAACTACGATAGAACATTATAAATAATCTTTTGTTAATGTCTTATAAAACAAAATGTCGTTTCTTCCAGATAGGTAAGGATAGCTCCCGATAGCACTATGAAACATTTAAAATCATAAGTGTTGGAAGTTATTATATAAAACTATTGATTGTCTGTCGTTTTACTCACATTAGGAAAATTTATTATAAGATTACATTTGTTATTATAAATATTCTTTTGTTATGAAAACGTACTTCACATAGGCCATATAGATTATCATACAATTTTTCGATTACCTTTATAATTTTTATTCGTTGTCTATCTGACTTTTTAAGCAGGGTCATTAACTTTAGAATTAAGTCTCTCCTCAATAAATGTACACGCAAACAAAGTGAACCTTTACCGAGTGACGATAACGAAGAACAACGCATTTGGTTCACTATTGCTTATGTTTCAAACATTGCGGAGAAGTTTAAAAATGTTACTGGAGATCTAGATGTTAATCTTTCGTTTTTTAGCTTAAATAAAATGCGAAAATTCATTAGAACACAGAAAGACACTCTCCCAATCCAATCCAACAGGAACGTGGTTTTCAAGATCTCATGCAGAGATTGCGATGCTTCCTATGTCGGGCAAACCATGAGACAATTAAAAACCAGAGTCTCTGACCATAGAAACGATCCATAGAAACACTACAACTCAATCCGTTATCACTGAACATAGGATTAATTTTGACCATGAATTTGATTGGGAGGGTGTCGAAATATTAGAGAACAATTTTTAGGTAAACGATTAGTGTCAGAAATGGCATATATCAACTTACAAAAGAACAGCCTCAATTCTCAAACAGATACAGATTTTCTGCACCACGCCTATGTATCAATATTAAATAAATTGTAAACCATGCCTATTGCCGGTGTATATACTTCGTCATAATATGGACTGCTTGGTTTGGTTTTAAAATTTCTTATATTGTCGACCCTTATATCTCAGCTTTTATTTATTGAAGTTTGTTACCATGACACATGACATGACTAAACTAACGGTAGATAATTTGTGACCGTCGTCCTGACAAGTTCGTTGATTCCGTCTCATTGTTTTGTATTTCTTTATCTTTTCGGATGACATCTTATATTTCTGCATGGCTTTGTGATACTCCTTTTCTCCTGACTATTGGGTGAGTTTATTAATGTTGTTCGAATTGACTCGTTGTATAGAAAGACATTTATTACAGATATCAATCTAATAGTCAATGTTGTTTTTGGATCTTTGAATCCGGAAACTCGCTCAACAGGATTGGAGAGGGGGAGTAATTTAATTAATTTCTCGCTGAAGATGACTCAATCCCGAGCCGAAACGTACGAATGTATACACAATGAATAAATCAGTGATTTGATCACTTACGCACCGATAACTGCGTCTGACTCTCATAGCCATTCTTTTTTCAAGTTTTAATTTCGAGAGTCCTTACTCATTATTTTGTTGATATATATTCTGTGTTGTAGCTTTTTTCGAGTTTTTTTATTCCCAGAGATAGACATTCCAGTCGCATAGCTTCAAAATTGATGTAATGTACAGTGATGCCGATATAACTCTGGGTATTAAATGGTTCTGTCCAGATGTCTGTAGTTAAACAAAGATGTTCGGGTTTAAAAGCATGGTCTTGATTATCGAATTGAGTAGCTCGTACTTTTCGTCTGTCCACTTTGTAATAGTTTTTCGACTTGGCACAGTGTATAGAGGTGCCACGATTCTTAAGAGATTCCTGAATCCTTTGTCCTCGACCATCGAGAAAGGCTGTCGGTATACACGATAGCGTTCATAATCTTACACGCCGTACTACCACCATTTAAAGTAATAAAATTTAAATAAGCCATGATATAAATATGTTTATAAATATGCATATGTGCTTATAAATTACCAGTGTATGCTTTGATTTTGTGGAAAGCTTTGTCGATGGTCTTGCTTCTGGATCAGAGTCGAAGTAGTCGAACTAGTTGAAGGCTCCTCCGATGTTGAACGAACTATGCCGGGGATACCCGCTTCTGATTTATGTATCGGGGTGCAAGATCTCGATCGTTTAAATTGAGTGCCCGATGTTGATGATAAAGCCGGATCAATATAGGATCAATATATGATCATCTTCAGCTTCAGATTCGTGATCGACACTATCGACTGATGTTTTCGTGGATATCTTTTTTTGTGCAGAATCACTTTCAGAATTAATGCATGTTGGGTGAGGTGGGTTGTAGGTGGTTAATTAAATTTGTTGTGTTTTTATAGACCTTTTGACACAAAATACATCGTACTGAAATTTCGTTGTGCTTTATGAAAAATTTATGCACAAAACTCTTTTTTCGTTTTTGGCTAAGGCTTGAGACAGTTGGAACCGACATTTTGCTGGAATAAACGTTACAAAAAAATTTATGAGCTAAAAAAGAAACGGGCACAGTAACAACTGTGCCGCAAGCAACAACGTAGAACTACGTCAACTGTCACTATTTCATGTTAAAGTATTCAGCGAAACTATAAGTAAGCAATGTGCAGGTTTCTATTTGCACACTTAAAAACTATGAGTAAGCAATGTGCAGGTTTCTACTTGCACACTTAAAAACTATAAGGAAGCACTATGCAAATTTCTACTGCAAATTCAATACCAACCTTCCTTAAATGATATTCTATCGATTAAAAAAAATTCAGCCCGATATCTCAATATTTGCGGAAGTTAGAGCAACCACGGACATTTCTAAAAAAATTGAAAAATTTTTTTTAAAAAGAACCCCTTTACCGATCATCGCCAAATTCAATACCAACCTTTCTTGAATAATACTCTATCGATAAAAAAAAAAAAACAAAAACAGCCCGATATCTCAATATTTGCGGAAGTTATAGAAATTTCGGTAAATTTGGCACATACACACATACATACACACATACCGACATTTTTTGAAATAGCGATTTTTCGACGTTTTAGAACATTTTAAACACATTGGCAAAAGCAACTAAAAAAAATTTTTTTTTACGAAAACAAAGCTCCCTCTATGAGGAAGCAAAAAATATTAGAGCCAAGATCTTACAAGCTCGCCTTTTATCCTAGTGCGTAAGGATTTTTGCTTACGAGAAGGTACTGGCGCATGTATGCGCATGTTACTAGCGCTTGTTTGAGCGAAAATTTTCTAAGTCCCTTTACGACATGTTGCTTTCGCGCCGCGGTCGTTACCTCCGGCGTAGCCCGAGCAAAAGTTTTTTAAGTTCCCTCGCGACGTGTTGCTTTCGCGTCGCGGTCGTTACCTCCGGCGCAGCCCGAGTAAAAGCTTTCTAAGTTCCCTTGCGGCGTGTGGCTTTCGCCGGGATATTTTGCTGTGTGGGTAATGTAGTCATTTTGATGTCATTTTGATGTCAACGTGATTAATCGAGTTTTTTCCGCATAACACTCAATTATATTATCTAAAAATTCATTTCCACCTTTCCCTATAATGTTTCATCACGCACAACGTCAATCTACATGGTGTCAATTTTTCGTCATATTGGTCTATTCTTTTGACACAATGACGACAAACGACAGTTTTGACGTCATATTGACGTCATTTTGACTGGGCTGATTTCATTGGGTTACTATTAATGCCTCTAATTCATAGAGTTCATAAAGTAAGTTTATATATATATATATGTATTTAACTAATTATTAAAAGACATATACGAGGAAAAATATATTTTTATTGCAATTTATTGTATACATAATTTATTGCATATATATTATAATATAAAATTACTTTTTGTAATAACCTTTGTAATTACGTTACTTTTTTGTAATAAAACTTCTTTATATCGTTATTTATATTCTTTCTTTATATTCTTATATCTAATAAACTTATTTTATATTGTAATGTGACAAAATAAAAAATAAAAAATGTCATTTTCTTATGTGATGACAAAAAAATTATTGCAAAATAAAATAAAAACCACTACACTAGCAAATAAAATCACAGAAATACATAAATCACAGAATCACATCACAATGGACAATATCATAAAGTAATTAATTATTTTTGTTAACGATTCTTTCCAACTGATCTAAGAACCGGTCTTGTCTTGCCACAAATTCTTCATGCATTTTTTTCCTGTCTTCTTTGCTTTCTTGTGCAACTGTAAGAAGTTTTTCCAATGCAGTTTCTTCAACTATTTTCTGACCTGAAATAAGAGAGAAAATAAAGCTCAATTATATATAAAGGTGCATTTAGATCTTGGTAAAAAAGTAGAAAAGCAGAAAACCAAACAGAACTCGCGCTAGCAGTCAACAGTTTCTGCTTCTATTTTTAAACAGAAACTATCGACTACCAGCGCGCGTTCTGATTGACTTTTGCTTTTCTGGTTTTTGCTTTTCTGGTTTTTAATTTTCTGCCAAGGTCTGAATGCAATCTAATATATTACAAACAACTGTAAAATATATTTACGAAATCTTTTAGCTTGAGTATAAATCCAGCAATCGACACAGACGACAAGGTAAATTATTTCATCCTTGTTTAATATTCGACAACAACAAAGATGAAACGATTTCTGTGCCGTCTGTGTCGATTGCTAAAAAGCACCCATTTCTTAAGCCTTCGTCACACGATGCTTTTTTGCTTGTTGGATTACTTGCAGGTTCCTATACTAATAAATCGGTAAACAGAATGATTATCACTCTGCCGATTCGCTAGCACAGGGCCTGCAAGCAATCCAGCAGGCAAAAAAGCATCGTGTGCCATAGAATTGTACTTACGCTTTCTAGGTCTTTCAGAAGTGCAAGGAGATGTAGATCTTGGAGTAGGAGAACTGTTGTTAGAAAGAGAGCTAGTAGGGGACGGAATACTGTTGCAAGTATCCAACGTTAAAACTGGAGTCACCCATGGTTTTTGTCCAAATATTTCATCCATAATCTGCAAAATAACAGCTCACAATTACTATACTGAAAATCTATAAGGTACGTTACGTACATTATAGATTTTCAATATAGTTTATGCTCCTATTAACCCGTTGTGGTCACACCTCCTAAAAATAACGTAGTGGTCACATGGGGTCCAATGGACCCCACGCAGAAAAACAGTTGCTATTTGCGTTCTTTTTGATGTATCGACTCAAACCTTGAACTGGAATTTAGTTTAAGACTTCCTCTTTATAATCCAATAATTTTTTTCTCCTTTTTAAAATTTTTTTATGTTAAAAAAACGCGAAAAAAAATTTTCGAGAAATTTGACTTTTTTCACAAAAATATTCATCAAAATTTCAATTTTTGAGATAGAGCAAAAAAACTTCCTGCGTTTTACTCTCAAAATAGTATACTTTTAAGAAAAAAATAGTATCATAACGAGCTTTGAAAAAAGTATATTTATTGTACAGTTTGAAGTTATATATATATATATCAATTTTCATGAAACTCGTAAAATCAAATAGCTCAGTTTTGAACGTGTAAAATAAAGTGAAAAAACCGTCTCTTCGAAGGTACGTAGACGCAAAGTTAGCCTGGGGTCCACTGGACCCCATGTGACCACAACGGGTTAAAAGAAATTGGGAGAAAACGAACGCAGGCAACGTCTAATATCCAACGTCCAATGGTAGAGTTCATTTTCTAGAGTTTTTAGTAGCATCTCTAAAAAATATCATGGATATATATTCCTATATCCATAGAAAATATACTCTTCTGTTAGACATCGGACACGATCTGTATTGGGATTCTGTAACTCTTAACGACAGTTTTCGGTATCGTTGTGCAGGTATTACATATAGTAGAAAAGCTGCGCAACGACGTTAACCACATCGATAGTTGTCGGTAACGAGTTAGAGAATCCCGGCCCTGAACCCTTCATTATTCTTAAGTTTTACAATAAATAAATAGCAATTACTGTACCTCAAAGTAAGGCCAAGTGCGTCTGTTATTGCCACTTTTATTATTGTGATCTTTAATATTTTTGTATGTTTTTTTTTAACCATTGAATTTACTTTTGTACCATTGTAATCCAGTTATATCATATGATTTTTCGGTAATTATTCAGTTTACACCCATCACCTCCGATTTTGATGAACTTAGGCTTAATCGACGCGTTTTTGCTCAAAACGATCGAATCTGACAGAAAAAAGTGTCGCTCTGCCCCGCGAAGCGAGATATTAAAGTTGACAGGAGTCAGGTTATGATTCCTGTCATACCGACGAGATGAAGCAACACTGAACGTGCCCTGCGGCCACATGCGCATGCTCAGTGGCCGCACGCGCATGCAAAAGTGCGCCAATTTTAAATATGATGACTAGACAATCGTGCAGAATAACCAAGCGTCTTGATTCAAGCAGTTAGGTATCACGCTGGGAGTTTGTTTAGTTTTATTATGCGGCGGAGCCCCTCCCCCGCCTAATTGCGTACTGTTTATACGCATGTACTATACACATGTATTATATATACACATGTATTATACCACCGACGAGATACTATTAAAGACCGACAACCCTGGGTAAATTTTCGTGACGACCAAAGGGGCCCCAGGGGCCCGGCGGTAATTGAAGAGTACTGACATTATCGACTGTTTTGGCTATTCGGCTATTCCAAATATAAAGGAGTTTTACCTTATATAATCTCTGTTTTATCATCAGAAATGTACAAAATCTTTTATCATCGACGAGATGGTAATAGCTAAAAGTGTATGAAAGATAAAACAGAAATTAGCATATGAGTTGCCATAAATAAGAAAATATTTTATAATTTGTTCAATATTTGTATCTTTTTGATGTAATTGACAATTATATATATGAAATTACTTTACAATATATATATATATATATATATATATATATATATATATATATATATATATAGATACAAATATTGAACAAATTATAAAATATTTTCTTATTTATGGTAACACTCTTATAAATATATATGTATACAATACACATTTCATGTGTGTGTGTGTGTATTAATAAATAAATCATTTCCTTTTATATGTATATAACAGTATATTGTAAAGTATTTTTATATAATTGTCAATTAAATACAAAAATATAAATATTAAAAAAATTATAAAATATTTTCTTATTTATGGTAACACTAGTTTTCCGCGAATTAGAATAGAAAACGCTAAAAGTTATTACTTAGTAACATTATTATAATGTTATTTATTTTTAATCACTAGTAACTTTATAAGTTAAACAGCTTCAGTATCAGATTCCCGATTGCGAATGTATCTTATTAATTCCTAATGCCGGCTTATATCACAGTACGCTTGCACAGTGCGCGAGTCTTTATGTCACTTCTCCGAAGTATCGCGTATAAGAATATTTTATGAATCATTAACAAACAAAGATAAACGAGTGTTTTTATGAATATATAGAATAGAATCATTTATTTACTTCAGTTTACAATGCCAAGAAGGAAACAATTGCTTTTATGAAACATGTATATTAATTGCTAATTTAGTGTAAAATTATTTTATTATTTTATTATTGCACAAGGTATTGTAAGGCATAAAAACAGTGATTGTCACTTTTTCCATAAGATTCGATATATACATATGTATGTATGTACGTAATTACGTGTATATATATATATATATATATATATATATATATATATATATATATATATGTATGTATGTATATGTATATGTAGTTTTAACAACCATTTAAAACTTATCCAATAAATCCTATCACGCAGATATATTGTATATTATATATTTGTCAGATATGTATATCATATATTTATGCGATTAATATATTTAATTGTATCATCACTAAGTACTAGTTCTTCTCCGATTACAGAAGTTAAGCAATATATGTAAGATATGTTTTTACCATTTGGATGTCCACTTGGAAAAACTATGTAACATTTACAAAGAAAAGAAGATTTCGTTACTCTTTCCTCGCTACACTTATACTTATTTTATATATTCCGCCAATGCTTGCTGTATGCTTTTATTTTTGTCAGGATTAGGGCCAAAGTACATATGACAGTCGTAGTCGTGAACGTAAGTAACGCACAAGCTTTGGCGTATCCTGATTTGTCAGGTCTAGGACTATGACCGTCGTATATCGCTACGCCATGTTATGTGCTTTGGCCCTTACAATAATAATGTCTCATTAATGGTTTTACGTTACTTTACGGATTATATAATTAAAAAATGACATTATAATAATAACATTTTACTAAATGACGTTATAATAATAACATTTACGATATGACATTATGTAACTATGACAAAAAATATACGTTATTTTTATTTAAATCTACTTGAATATATTATGTTTCTTGCAAAAAGGTATATTATTTATGAATTTCGTAATTTTACATCGGATTTTTCCACTAGGCTATAGATCATCACAATCGCTATTTATTAAGCATGTTATTTATTAATCATTCTCTATCTTTCACAGGCAGACGATAAAATCGGCCATTCAATACATTTTTTCTTATACTTTTTATAAATGCAAGTACTATTAGTAAGACACTTCTATTTCAGAAATAGTCAATATTTTGCATGCTTTAAAATATTAAAAAGCTTCCTTATTTTGAAATGCAGATTTTTCATGCTTACTTTGTTTTGACACTACATCTAAATTACATGACGTTATAATAATTTTACTAATATCTGGATATTACCTTAACCTTTAGAGGCCGGGGGTGGTCATAAGTATAATCAGCCAAATAAACAACATCCGTTAAATAGACGTTATTTTACTATTTTCAATAGTGTTATTTCTTTATGAAAGTTATAAGTTATTGTAAAATATTAAATTATTTTTTTCTAAAACTTAACAAAAGCGCGATATTATTAAATAAAATCTGTCCAGTAGCATAGTCTTTTACATAAATATATATGTCTATTACTACGTTTACGCGAGCGTTACTTCTGTAGTAACTTACGATAATTCCTTCGCGTAAATGGAATTTTCCTTTGCGTAAACGGGATTTTCCTTTGCGTAAACGGGATTTTGTAGTAACTTACGATAATTTACTCCGCGTAAACGAATGAATTATCGTAAGTTACTATAGAAGTAACGCTCGCGTAAACGTAGTATATGACCCGCGTGTCTCATTATTGTATGCGTAAAAATACAGCCAAGGCATACAATTCACGGATACATATATCTATCTATCTAAAAAATAATATTAATTACATACATTTTATTTAATAATACATTCCTAATTAAACAACCGATAAAAAGAAAACTACAACATTTTTACTAGTTTATTAGGGTATAACTTTTGTTACTTGGCGCAAATTATTGAACATTCTCCGTGTATACGTATGTGCCTAATGAAAGAGTGTTAATATAATATACATGTTTAAAACAAAAGAGTGATGAAAAGAATTTTTACAGAAATTATATGAATTTTTTAACATACACGTCCGTTAAGTATGTAGGTACATATATACATATATATATTTTGAAAGCTAATTAATCGCATTTAACATCAAAAGACCTACGGAATATAATTATTTTATTTCTTGCATTTTCTTTTTGTTCTCTATGTAATCGACATTGCATTATCGTGGACACCGCGTGTAGATAGATTCAACCTATATTTTCGTCGAATAGCTATATCTACATCTTGCGAGAGCAGATGTCAATTGTTTGTGATTTCTTCGCGACGCGACGCTAGCTGCAGCAAGCACGTGTAGGAATTATTTACAGTGTTTCGATAAAATTGTGCTCAGCAATTCTTATAACTGTATTTAAGTGTTGGTGTAGTGTTACGCAGTGCAGTGAGTATTAAGACTACATCTGAAAACAAGTAAGATTTTAACAGTTTGGTAATCTTAAGGACCGATATCACAGTCTCCGATTAACGTGATCCTCCGATTAAACTCACTCTGCGTCTCTTTCTAACTGCTTTTTCTAACTCCTTCTAGAAAGAGACGAAGAGTGAGTTTAATCGGAGAATCACGTTAATCGGAGACTGTGATATCGGCCCTAAGACACGTAAAAATGTCGACTACTCGTAAAGTTCGGAAAGATTCATTCTAGTACTTGCATTTATAAGAACTGCGGTATAAATAGCAGAGAAAATATATTAAATGTTCGATTTCATCGTCTGCCTGTAGAAGATAGAGAGCGATTGATAACATGGTTGGTAAATAGCGGTTGTGATGATTATGCGGAAGAATCCGATGCAGAATTGCGAAAATTCAGAATATGTAGTAAACATTTTCCAACAAATATGATATATCCAAGCGGAAGATTAAAAAAGAATGCGGAACCATTATTATATCCTGTCGATTTTAATGATAATGAATCAATAGACGAGGATATGCCATGTCAGGAGCATTATGGGCAAATACGCATTTTAAAAAGAAAAATAGCACATAAAAACGCTCAGATAAAGCAATTAAAAGATGTAATGACAAATCGAAACTCATGCTTAGAGCAAAACAAGCCGTAATTATTCGTTTACGAAAAAAAATTATGACAGGTAATTTACCAGACAACGGTGTTTTAAATGCCTTATTTCGACGAGTGCAAGGTTTTCTTTTAACATTTTTAATAATGCAACTTTTTCACAAGGAAAAAACTGTGTATAATGACGAAGAAAAACAATTAACTAAAAAAATTCATTACACTTCGCCAAGTTTATATAGAAAAATGCGCGAGGAGTTCGGTTTTATATTACCTTCAGAAGGAACCATAAGAAATTGGTTTAATATAGTAAAATGGCCTGGAATTTGTAGTACTATGTTCAATTGTTTAAAAGCGAAGGTAAATTGCATGGACAATGACGAACGCAATTGTGTTTTACTTTTTGATGAAACAAAAATTAAAAAAGGTTTTGATTTTCACGAAAGACGACAAAAAATTGAAGGCTTTGAAGACTTGGGATCACTGGGACATAACACAACCGTAGCGACAAGTGTATTGGTTTTTATGGTACGAGGTTTGTTACATAATTGGAAGCAACCTGTAGCATATTTTTTAACCGGTGGAGCTCTAAATAATACTCTTTTAACATCTGCATTAGATCAAGTTACAGAAGCAATATTAGATACGGGATTAAAAGTGCGTCCCAGGTAGCAAGCACATGTCATTTTGACGTCAAATACTAGTCATGTTTGTACAAATGACGTCAAATGACCAAAAAGCGACTATGTCTTTAAAAATGACATTATACTGACGTTATTCCATAACGTCATTATGACGTCTATTTTAGTCATTTTTGGTCTATGACATCGGCGACTAATAATGGACGTTTATAAGACGTCATTTCTTAGACCATCTAAAGACGTCATTTTAAAGACGTCTTAAAGTCGTCCAAATAAGGTCTTTTTGTAATATAACTATTTTTACTTCTTAATATTGTATAATAAAGTAATAATGAAATAAAAAGCACAAAATTAACTACAATATGTTTGTTTCGCAACTTTATGATTGAAGTGGCGAATTTATGGCATAAGTGGATGTAGTTGCGTGTGATTATAGTTTTATAATAACTATTTCATGCAGTGTTATAACTATCAAGAAGATTATCATTACAAGATTTTTGAACACGTTAAAGATGTACCTGTTATAGACAAGCACAGTTAATAAGGAAGCATCAGGGTGAGAAGATCGTCACTGTCCACTGGATCATCGAAGTCAAGCAACACGGGCACGGTACTGTACTAGGATGGGTGACCGCCTTGAGAGCATGTAACGAAACAGTTACAGAAGGTTTTTTTTTTTAGATAAAGAAAAAGAACATTTTTAAATAAACGTTTATTAAGTAGACATTTTAACATTATAATTTCATTAAAAAAGATTTCTAGAAACCGGTATGTCGTATCTATGGACCTATTTTTGCCGTCAATAAGACGTCAGAGAATGACGTCAATTGTCTGTGACATTAGACCGTCATTTTAACGTCATTATGCCATCAGTTAGTGACGTCAGGAATGGTCAGTAACTGACCAAAATTTGACGTCAAAATGACTTGTGTTTGCTACCTGGGGTGCTATTGTTTGTGACCAAGGCACTAATAATCAAAGTGCTATAAAACATAAAATTTCTATAGATCGTCCTTATTTCATGCATGGACAACAAAAAATATATGCGATTTTTGACGTACCACATATTTACAAATCTATAAGAAATCAACTCTTAAAATATAATATTTTATACGATGATAATAAAATAGCATCATGGAATGATATACGATTATTATGGCGATTGGAAAACGATAAAGCGACAAGAGCTGCTTGCAAATTATCGGAAAAACATGTAAATCCAAATAATTTTAACAGAATGAAATGCCGTCTAGCTTTACAAGTATTCAGTCGCAGAGTGTCAGCAGCTTTATTAACTGCAGGAACAACAGGAGGAATTGATACTGAAACTGTAATGCATACTGCTGAATTTTTTAGAATTCTGAATGACAGTTTTGATTCTTTAAATAGTCGCAGCTGTAATAGTCCAAATCCGAACGCTTGTGCTCTATCGCAAATTCGGCTTGATGTGGAAAATGATCTCAAACAATTATTAATAGATTGTTCTAAGTGGCGCACTATTACAAATAATGGTCTCAAAATACCGCCATGTTTTGAAGGACTACAAATTAGTGTTAAATCTATTTTACAATTATGGGATGATTTAAAAAGCGAAGGAGTAAAATTTTTCATGACTTCTAGAGTAAACCAAGATTGGAAAATCAATTTTCCATGACACGTATGTATGGTGGAACATATAATCAAAATCCAAGTGCAAAGGCTTTTCGATTATTATTACAAAAAAATATTGTATTAAATGTATCTAAGCCTGCACAATCTGCAAATTGTTTGGATGATGAAGATGAAATTTTATTTCAAAGTGTAACAAATACATTTGCATCTACATCTACATCTACATCTACATCTACATCTACATCTACATCTACATCTACATCTACATCTACATCTACATCTACATCTACATCTACATCTACATCTACATCTACATCTACATCTACATCTACATCTACATCTACATCTACATCTACATCTATTGATCAAATAACATCTAATGCAGACTTAACCACATCAATTAATATAGCTAACGACTTCGAAAGTGATGATGATGAAAATATATTGATGAATGTCGAAAAAATTGTTGTTGACGTATCAGATGTAGATAATGAAACTTTAGAAGTGTCTGCTATTGAATATTTTGCAGGATTTGTTGCTAAAAAATGTGTCATGAAATCAAATTGTGAACAGTGTCGTGTCTCATTTATTGACACAAATCACGAACTGACAGACGCAAGACAAATATTAATATTTTTCCGAGCATATGAAACTAATGATGGTCAGGAATTAGGACATTTATGTGTCCCTACAGCAGAGTTTTCATTTGTATTTAAACTAATGAATGCAGTATTTGATGCAGGTTATCCTAATATTAGAGGAAATTATAACATATTAGATACTCTGTTTCCATTGATGATACAAGCTGTACACATAAAATATCCAGGTTGGTTTCAGCATGATACTTGCAGTATCCATCGAAAAAATCTTGCATATTATATGATGAAAGTTAAGATACATAAAGATGTAGTTTGGTTAGGTCAGCGGCTAAGAGTTCCAAAAAATCGCCTTCAACGTAAACCTCTACAGAAATTGATAAATTTACAGAGTATGTAATAATATTAATTTCACATTTTACTCGAGACATTTTGTGCGGATCGAGTAAATAGATCGCGGTTCTTTGAGCGGAACGATTTATGAAAAGCACTATATATATATGGAGGGGTAAAAACCACAGTGGTGTAAGTCAAATTTTTAAAAATATTTTTTCGTGTGCATAGATGCAATTTATATATTGTATTGATTGCATGTATGCACACGAGAAAAAATTTTACACCACTATGACTTTTACCTTTCCATATTAAATTTATTTTAATTTTTTTTCGTGTGCATACATGCAATCTATACAATATATAAATTGCATCTATGCACACGAAAAAATATTTTTAAAAATTTGACTTCAATATAGTGCTTTTTTAAATCGTTCCGCTCAAAGAGCCGCGATTTTTTTACTCGATCTGCAAAAAATGCCACGCGAATAAATGTCATGTATAAAATTCTTGAGAAATTGTTCCGCTCAAAAAACCGCGATCTTAGCCGTTCGGAATCGGCGTTAAACTGTAGGTCCCATATACAATGTGTATAATATAAGTACGCAACACTTGTATATGAAGAGAAATATCACCACGCTCCGACACGAGTATAATAGGATTGAAGATGGATATATATATATATATATATATATATATATATATATATATATCCTCTTCATTCTATTACTCGTGTCCGAGCGTAGTGACTTCTCTTCATATACATGTGTTGCGCACGTAGATTATACACATTGTATATGTATATGTATACTTCGGTCCGCCATAAGACTGCGAACTATACTATACTATACTATACTATATATATATACACACAGTATAGTATAGTATATAGTTCGCAGCCTTATGGCGGACCGAATATGGGAGACAAAACTTGGAATTCTTTAAAATTTTAATTTTTAATTTTTTTAATTTTTATTTAGGCTTATGTTAAACTTGTTAGTAAATTCAATTTATGTCATTTTCAAGTTATGGTCATTTTCAAAAGATTTCCAAGTTATGTGTGTCAGTTGGCCTCCACGTGGCGTCTCCTGGAAATGCTTTATAAAAGCAGCTAACAATTGACACGCTTATATATTTTTGAAACATATGTATAAAGAAATGATTGCAAAGGTATAATGATAATATGATATAATTATATAATTATATCATATTATGATATGAAATAATTATAAGCAAAAATTTCTTTATACATATGTTTCAAAAATATATGTACAATTTACATAAGTACATATCGGAAATTTATTGTAATGGTTTTTCATTAACTTTTGTTATTTATTTGTATTTCAAATTTAAATATAATTTTATATTAATTGAAAAAAAATAGCAATACATTTTTAATAAATAAGAATTCTGCACAATTTCTTTTTTTTAAGTATTATGCGATATAAGAACATTGACTATAATTTTAACAAATTCTTAAATCTTTATTACTCTTTAACGTAAAGTAATTACAGTTTAAAAATAGGCAAAAATTTACTGAGAAAAAGAGATCCCCTAATTTTTTTAGCAGTGTATATGTTACATTAACATGTAACAGTTTCATTGTTTATTTATTGTTAATTTACTTCTTTTCTTTTTTTGAATGCCATGTCATATATCAATATAATTAAGTTAAATAGCCCGTTTTTATAGTCCGTTTTTATATATAAACCGTTTTAAATATAACATTTTAAGATGTTATAAACCAATCATAGAGTCGTATTAGCATCTTAAAACATTATAAGATGATTTCGAAACAAGATAGGACTATGAATACGGACCAATAAATTCGTTAAAATTTGGAAAATGTATATTATAATAATAATTGCATGCTTATATAAGATTTGTTTTTAGTAATGATTTTTAAAACTTAAAATAATATTAAAAGTTAATATTAAATTTAAATAATATTTAATAAAATTGATACTAAATTTATTTTCGATTATAAAATTATAAATATATCTAAATTGCTTTTTAAGTAGAAAAGTTTTTGTAATTACGGAATTTTGTACTATCAAACTTTACTATTAAAACACTATACTTAAAAAATACATTTTTTAAGTACTTAATTTTTATTATATTTATAAAATATTGTTATAATATTATTGGGATTATGTCGCATATTTTCACAATGTCTGTGGAACATTGCGGCAGGAATAAATCGATCATTTACTACTGTATAATTTATATAGATTATTTTTTCTTCGTTACACCCAAATCTTTTTATTTTATAGTAGTAGACTATTATTAATATTTTATCAATTTTTACAGGTTTTCTGTTGCCATTCAAATAAAATTATAGTAAATTGCTAATGCCCGTTCTAGACTGGAGGATGATCCTACTCTCGGCTCTAGACGGGTAAAAATCTATAGTTTATGTATAGTTTATGTCACGTACACTATAGAAAGGAGGATGAGCCGAGAGTAGGATCATCCTCCAGTTTAGAACGGGCATAAGGTAAAACAGTCTTTTATGTTAGAAGTCTGTAGGTAAAACGAAATATTATATCTACGGGTGCGTCTGTAACAATAACTTATCGACACATCTCTTATTTCCTACTTTATTTCCTACTTTGGCCGCGAAGTTGCGAAGAGGGCGTTAGCGTACAGCGAGATTTTGTAGTCACGACAATTTACCCAAGATTGTCGGTCTTTAATAGTATCTCGTCGGTGATTATACACATGTGTATAAACAGTACACAAATAGGCGGGGGAGGGCCTCCTCACTGATTTTAGGACACGCCTTCGGCGTATAGATTAGTGACGCGCTTTAAAAGTATATAAGTGTTTAAAGCGCGTCAACTAACCTATGTAGGTTAGTTGACGCGCTTTAAACACTTAAATACTTTCCCCCGCATAATAAATAAGTACATAAAAATTGTCGCATAAAAAACAGTACATGCGTATAAACAGTACGCAATTAGGCGGGGGAGGGGCTTAAACAAACTCCCAGCGTGATACCTAACTGCTTGAATCAAGACGTTTCGTTACTCTTAGTCGGAGAGCTGACGACCAATTTAGGGAACGTATTTTAGGCAAGTTAAAATAACAAAAAAATAATATTTTATTAATTGGTGAATCTAGAATCCTGAGTCTGGCAGAGGGTTTGCGGTTATTTCGCTACTGCGCAACCTATGACTTTTGCAAAAAAATAAATCAAAAAAATATCTTTTAGGCAACTTGAAATTTGTTTAATCTTTAATTTTAGCATCTATTTAACCCAGAAATAAAAATCCCAGACTATTTTTTGGGTTTTAAAGTATAACCTGACCCCCCCGAATATATTTAATAATTATACCTCAAAATATACTTTAGGCATTCTGAAATTTTTATAGCATGTTTATTAAATAATATTAAAAATACGTGTAAATCGCCAGACGAATTAAACGGTTTTTAATAATTACCTGACGCGAATAAAGATTTAAAATGAATGCGACAAAAGTCTTATGCGTAGCCATAAGTGCGAGAGAGATAGTTTATTGAGACCTGCCGGCAGCTGACGGGGCCCTGGCTCCTCGGGCTGTGATTGGTTGCTGAGAGACCACGTGACTCGAGTTTACCGTATAGCGCGGACTCTGTCTATGTAACAGAGTATTTTGGAGAGTTAAATTTTTCATAACAAACATAGCAACGTTTAAGGTTACCTGTGGCTTGACTTATTATTATTACTTATATACTTATTATTACTTTCGTGTGGCTTGACGCGAGACACTACCGTGTCTCTTGATGTGCTGACAAATCACAATGGATAAAAAACGTTTAAGTTGTGTAATTTGTAAAAAAGACACTAGTGATAAAGTGATTATTTTTGATGAAGACAGACTACAAAAATGCAAAAACTTCTTAAAAGTTCGCCAACAACATGGCTTAAAATACAAAGACGTGGTTTTACCTGAAAATGTAACCCCGACAAAAGGGTACCATGCTCAGTGCTACAGGAATTTTCAGCAGTAATGAAACATATACTCAAATCCTCAAGCACACTTCCTGAACCATCAACATCTTCATCAGGTAAAGTCCACTATTTTTAAATTGATATATATGTATTAAAAATAAAGTTTACAACGCTTAAAAATTTTATAAAGTTAGTAAAACTAGAAGTGTGTAAAACAACAATCTGTATTTTAGGCGACCTTTTTTTTCATACCTGAGTACTGCGTTTTGTCAGACTTTCCCTTTATAATATTGTGAGTCTTTATAATAGAGAATTCCCATAGTTTTTTTAGGAATGGATGGGACCTTCAAGATGGAAAATTAGAATTTTACTGGTTCGAAGGGGATTGTGTACCGCCTTCTGTTTTGGATGCTTTGGAATCAGATAAAGAAAAAACAAAAAAAAAATACAAGTAAATATCATTTTCTTATATTTCAAATAATTCCATTATTTATTGTACACTAATTAAAAATTATTTTTCAGCAAACAGAGAAAGTACCGAGGAAAACAAAGCACCACAAGATATTGAAGACGATCTATCAGATTGTGAAGACGATCTGTCAGAGAGTGAAGACGATCTGCCAGACAGTGAATCTTCAGAGAGCAGTGAAGAGGAGGAATAAAACGAAAATATAAATTCATCACCTTTAAGAGTTTAATTAATCAATAAAAAAATTAATATTTAAAAAAATTGTTTGCTAAAATAATCTTATCAACAACGCCTTCCCTTATTAAAAAAATTATTAATCTGTATCGATATTTTTCATTGAACTGATGTTAATTGACGTTAAAAATTTACTTCGTTTATAAAAATTAATATTAGTATATATCAGGAGCCAGGGCCCCGTCAGCTGCCGGCAGGTCTCAATAAACTATCTCTCTCGCACTTATGGCTACGCATAAGACTTTTGTCGCATTCATTTTAAATCTTTATCAGGGAATTATTAAAAACCGTTTAATTCGTCTGGCGATTTACACGTATTTTTAATATTATTTAATAAACATGCTATAAAAATTTCAGAATGCCTAAAGTATATTTTTGAGGTATAATTATTAAATATATTCGGGGGGGTCAGGTTATACTTTAAAACCCAAAAAATAGTCTGGGATTTTTATTTCTGGGTTAAATAGATGCTAAAATTAAAGATTAAACAAATTTCAAGTTGCCTAAAAGATATTTTTTTGATTTATTTTTTTGCAAAAGTCATAGGTTGCGCAGTAGCGAAATAACCGCAAACCCTCTGCCAGACTCAGGATTCTAGATTCACCAATTAATAAAATATTACTTTTTTGTTATTTTAACTTGCCTAAAATACATTCCCTAAATTGGTCGTCAGCTCTTGGACTATTAGTCCGCACGATTGACCAGTCAATAGTCATCATATTTAAAATTGGCGCACTTTTGCATGCGCGTGCGGCCACTGAGCATGCGCATATGGCCGCAGGGCATGTTCAGTGTTGCTACGTCTCGTCGGTATGACAGGAATCATAACCTGATTCCTGTCAACTTTAACGATTAATATCTCGCATCGCGGGGCAGAGCGACACTTCTTTCTGCCAGATTCGGTCGTTTTGAGCAAAAACGCGTCGATTAAGCCTAAGTTCATCAAACTCGGAGGTGAGGGGTGTAAACTGAATAATTACCGATTTTTCCTTTAATTTTTCAGATATTATTTCCCAAAACCTTTTTGCTGAAATTTTACATGTGTTTAATAAATGTTCATGTTCTGTGTATGCTGTCAACAGTAATTTTACCGCCTTGTCTACCCATCTAAAACCATCTAAAAGAAAATACACATTAATTAAACATATATAAATATAATCCATTAAAAATTCTTTCAACAAAATAAATATGAACAAATATAAATTAATTATATACCATTAACTCCCTTACGGAAAGAAACTACAGCGGATTACAGAAAATTATATTACAGGAACTACATAAAAGTATTACATGAAATTACAGACTGAAGTATTGTAATATGCTGTAATATTGTCGTACTATACGCTCGGATTACTGGAAAATATTACAGGAAAATAGCCTGTAACACCCAAAAGATTGCAGTCCTCTTAATACTAGAGGACACTGATTTCCGATATTCACCCGGCATAAAAAAAATTATTTTTTTCGAAATTTATTACTATTTTATAACTAAATTTGTTTCTTAAGATGCAGTCTATGATTATAAATATTTTCTCGTATTTGAAAAACACACTTACCTTGGTGGGATTCGAACTCGGGACCTCGGGATCTCTGGATCGTGAGCCAACTGCCTTACGTGGTAGACTACTTATTAATTTGATGTAAGTGTTATATATAGTCTACATATGTCATAACCAGCGCAAATATATAATTTTTCAAAAATTATCTTAAGAAACAAATTTAGTTTAAAAAGAGTAAAAAGAGTAATAAAATTTTGAATTGGATATATGATATAATATTTCTTAATGTCGGGTGAATGTCAGAAACCGTCGGCTCATTATGAAATTTTGTGTTCGTAAATATATTTATGAAAAAAGTATATTTATAAAGTTAAAACATTCTTATCAAATCCTTACAAG